>BGPR01000137.1:690546-911050 GCA_013235015.1 Araneus ventricosus | reverse complement strand
CTTGTGATGAGGGAAAGCCGTTCAGTCTTGCAACTCCAAAAGCCTCGTTTTTTTTCTTTTTTTTTTTTTTTTTTCATTTATATGTCATTCGTGCATACACACTAAGCTGCGGCTGAGAAATTATTCTAAGCACTCTTTCAACGTGATTTAAGGTTTCAGGAACGATAACCATACTGTTCTTATAGCATCTTGTTGGAATTCAGTACTCATTTCCTCCCCCTTTCAGTTAAGTAGTTCCTTCTTACTCTACAATATTCGCTACGCTAACCTACAAAACCTAATTAAAAGTCCATATTTGTCTTGAATTTGATAAGATCATCGAAATTTCAGTAAGGAAGTGTCAACAAAAGTTACCGAAAGAAAAGAATATATAAATTTTTAAAATGATAGGAAGCGGTTAAGCAGCTCTACAGCTCTAATGAACGAGCTGCTATTGCTTTCATGACTTTATTTCTAATAACAAAGATTAGTACAAAACAAAAATTTTCATCTATCATCTCTTTTACTTCTTTTAGCCATCAATGCTTTTATGATCTTGTTACCAAGAATTCATCCACCGTCACTCATCAACACTGTCGTCGTGCGGAAGCTATTTTATCAAAATACGTCTTCTAAATTACGTCACTATTGTCCTCAGCTTGCCATAGTCAGTCGCAGCTAAAATATTAAGCATAGTTTTAACCCTGAGTTTTAATATTTACATAGGTTGAATTTTAGAACTCAGAATAAGAGGTATAATGTGATGTTCTGTCTTGAATTAAACATCATTTTCTGTATCATGAATAATACCGAAATGTACCGAGCAGAAGACTTGTTATTTAGCTGTCTATTCACTCTTTAAATAAACCAATCAATCTCGTCGCAGAGTCTTTGAATTCGATTCATTTAAGCTACCTGCATCAGCGTAATGAGATTTTCGATGAGAACTTCTATCATTACTTTCGAGTTCTAACATTAACTCAATTTGCTTCCTTTACCTCAGATTACTAGGAAACTGCAAATATTTCTAAAGCGTCATTTTGGCTAATAATTCCTATTATGCATCTCGGAAACCACAACTTTCGCAAATAATAGAATAAGTAAAATAATATTAAAGCTGATTTTTGATTAAAAATGATTTTTCTTCAGTGTCTTTCTCTCTCTCTCTTCTTTATTTAAATCTTCAATGTGTATTGTTCATTTACACATTCTACAGAGAGTTATGGGGAAAATTACACTACTGAAAAAGTAATGATGCTTGAATGCGTTTTCTAAGATTCTTTTTGTAATTCCGATATTCTTTTAACAAATATTAAGAAAATAAATAATTTAATCGTTCCTTGTCCACGAGACAAAATACAGTGACATATATTACAATTAACGAGCATAGGATATAAGATTAGGTACGTTTTCTAAACCATTTCTGGACTTTTTTTTTACAAATAAGTGTGAAATTTAAGATTAACCGTTTACTTGAAGTCTTTTGTCACATTGTTTATCATGCAGTAATATTTAAATATAAACCCATTGTAGTATGTTTTCTTATTACTGGAACGTCGTGCTATAAAGAAATGCCTCTAAAAGAATGAGCCCTCCTCTCTTCTGAAGTCAAACGTCCTACCATTAAAACATCAACTATGTAACGTTTGACTCACTTCATTACATATTTCATTTCGAAACACCCCGACCTAGCTCGAAGCCGTCCGGTGAATCTTTTTCACCACAGTATACCCCCGAACTCGGAGCCAGGGTGGCTCCCTGTCGGTTGGGTGGGTATACGTGGAATTTTATTTTTTTAAAATTATAATCCTAGATTTTTAACAATTTTGAATTCAGAATTGTAAATTCAGGTTGCAAACGTAATAAAGAACATATAAGAAGCAACAATAAAGCATAAAAACTTATAAGAAATATTTAACATAGCATAATGATTTGAAGAGAAGTTTTTCATTTTTGTAAAGGAAATCCATAAGAAACGGTGAATCTGAAAGATCGGCCGCCGCGACAGAAAATCGGGCACTGAAGTCGACCGCAAAATAGCCCCCATTACGACCGGCTCATACAACCCCCCCTTTTACAGGGGTACGTCTTGTCTGCGGAGGTGGGCCCTACGAGCCACACCACCATTACTGTACCCACCAGGGAAGCAAGACCCCGCTTATACGGCGGCTTCCCATCCACGAACTCGTTACATAAATATGAATACATAAAAAACGCCATTCTTAAAAAACGGTGAGTATCAATGAAAGTCACAGTGACGAAGCAGCCAGTCATTTTGGACACAATGGAAGAAACCGCATAAAATGTGGAAATCAGGAAACAACATTACAGTGGTTTCTTGACACATATCCACAACCTTTTGACTTCGAAAAGATTCATTAATATTCAAAACAAGTTGCGTCTTTCTGTAAAGAATATGTGGAAACCTTCCGTGCGTTCCCAATGTTATCATTTTATGTAATTTCTTATTACCAGGTTAACAAAAATAGCATTCTGTGCTCAGTTGATAGTGATATTCAAAACTGTTTAGCTAATCAACAAACATTATCAAAAACCGGACTTCCAATTATATTAAGTCTATCATATTGAAAACTATTTGATGGCTAACATTTACCATCATTTGTAAAATAATAAAGCTAAGAATTTGACACAGTCATTTTGAACATTATGAAAAATATTTAAAGCTTAAAACATTTAGAAAAGTCGGCCGGTGGAATAGCGGTACAGTTACTAAGTGGCGTTGCGAAAAAACTATACGAAGCGATCATTCCTTCTTTACCATGATAGAACTTTGTGACATGTTGCAAATGTGGAACTACTACAACTTTAGCAAGACACATTTTGAATTTCACTTACGCCATCGTGCCAATTAATTCCAACTGGATTCCTATGTTATGACGCCATGCCTCAGTATTAAAGCTCGCAATGAGTTTATTATTGCATTTCTGAGACTTCGTACTGATGTATGATTTTATACAGTAAGGTAGCGGAACGGTAACAGCGAAGGACGAATGTTTACCTCCTATGGGATTTATCATTCTTTTGTTAATCCATTGCGGTTATACCTATATTGCGATCATTCTGTGACTTTATTTGTGATTAGTATCTAAAGTAGAATAGTTCTGAATATCTTTGTACAGGTATATACTATACTTTTCTATATGCAGTTATAAGCACAGTTCTGAATTTATTTGTACAGTTCTTAATAACTTTCCCACCTTTAGATGACAGAGAATGTTACACACATGACACCATCGCAAAGGGAAAAAGATTCTCAAA
Organism: Araneus ventricosus; assembly: GCA_013235015.1. Classification (NCBI taxonomy): domain Eukaryota; kingdom Metazoa; phylum Arthropoda; class Arachnida; order Araneae; family Araneidae; genus Araneus; species Araneus ventricosus. The sequence goes on along the minus strand of BGPR01000137.1, from coordinate 907,792 downwards.
TAGCAACTTATGCGTAACTTTTTTCTTGTGTTTTCTTCGCATACGCAACACAAATAAAGAAAATCTACCTGTCTAGCAACTAAGGATAGGTAGTAAACTAGAATTCTTAATCTCTATATATAAAACTCAACGAATGTATGTATATATGCATGTATATATGTTTGTTACAGCGTCACTTCCGAATGCTTAATCCAATTTTGTTGAAACTCGGTACACAGGTTCCTCATTAGACGACTTGAAGTACTGAAGGGGTAAATAAGTCATTACCCAGTCCTTCAAGGTAGAGTGGAGCAAAGTTTCCAAAATACATGTAATAAATAGGCCGATTGACTCCCTTGACTATTTCGGCGGCTTGGGAGATTTTGATGAAATTTGGTAAACACACTTCTAATTGGACTAAGAATAATATTGGAGCAAACAAATTCTAATCCAATCCGTCAGGATAATGCGTGGCTAAGTCTTTAAAATACATTTAATAAGTGGGAAGGTTGACGTGAAATTTGATATTGCTGGCACAATTTTGATGATAATGGGCACATATGTTCCTTATAGGCTGACTAAAAGTAGTGTATGGGTAAATAAACGCAAATCCAATTCCTCTGAGAAGGGTGGGGCAGAATCGTCAAAATATATGTAAACTCTTGGAATGGTTGACATGCTGTTGGATATTGTTAGGATGATTTTGATGAAACTGTTTACATATGTCTCTTAGTGGCTGATTAAAAGTACTCTACGGATAAATAAACGCTAGCCCATTTCGCTAAATCCAATTCCTCAGAATGGGGGGGGGGCAAAATCGTCAGAATACATGTAAACCCTTGAACCGATTGACATGCTGTTGGATATGGCTAGGGCGATTTTGATTAATTTTGGTAGGCATACTTCTAATAAGCCAGCTAAAAATATTGTAGGTGGAAATAAACGCCAACTTAATCTCTGATGTTAGGATGGGACTAAGTCGTTTAAATGCATTCGGTAAATGGACGATTGACATGAAATTTGATACGGCTGGGACAATTTGATGAAACTTGATACACATGTTACTCACAGGCAAAATAAAAACACTTTAAGGGTAAATAAATACTCATCTGAAACCTCAGGTAGGGTGGAGCAAAGACGTAGTCCGATTGACAGGAAATTCGATACTGATGGAGCGATTTTTTTTAAACTTGATAAGCATGAAGTATATTTGGGGTAAATAAGCCCTAACCCAGTCCTTCAGAGTAGGTTGGGGCAATGTCTCCGAAATACACGTAAAAACTGAACTGATCGAAATGAAACTTAATTCGTAGGTTTCAATAATGTCGAACAAAAAATATGGAGGGGTTAAATCGTTTCTAGTCAACCCTTTAGATGATAACTACCGATAAGATATGTAGAAATTTTTATTTAGAACGGCTGGAGTAATTTTGTCGAAGCATGTTTCACTAGTTCATTTAGGCACTTTAATTGTAAAAATTTTAGTTGAAAAATGACTTCCATAGTTCAACAATAACAAAAAAATACCTTATTGAGAAATGGGCCATCTCGCACTCTTCTGAGTTGGGTGAAGATTAGTCGTAGGAAGACATTTATCAAATGGACCAAAGCATGAAAGTTTTATGTCCTGGGTACCTGAAATAATAAAATGCCCCGAAAAATCGGCTAACAATGCAAGAAATAAATGTAATACTCAACGTTGTGATGAATGTAAATGATGGAAACTTTTTGTACTATTAATTTATGAATTATTTCATAAAAAATTGAGAAATATTTCCGCACAAAAGTTGTATTAATTAAAAAGTTATATTGACAAACATTATGTTATTTATAATATATTGTTAGGTTTATTTTCCTTCAAAAGACTTTGACCTGAATAAGACCGGGCAACGACGGGTATTCTGCTAGTTATGCGATGAAAACTATAGTTATAACCATGAGAAAATATATTCAGAATTTTGTTGGAACTTGGAACAAAAATCTTTGCGACTTCCCTAAAAACAATCTCTGTGTTAATTCATCTCTGGTAGAAAATTTTATGACTGCTATTGAAGACATTATTTGGGATGTCACTTCATCACATTTGAGCATAGCATTATTTTTTTTTTTGACACAGGGATGATCTTTTTCAAAAGTGAGATGATTGATAAGATTTTCATTCCTTTCAAATGATCATCTTAAAATGATTTCCATTTCAGTCAAAAATACAATCCACCCTGTTTTCCGGAAATTCCAAGAAATTATACAGAGTAAAAAGAACACAAAGTGAGAAACTTTATCGCGCCCAATAGCTAAGTTCTAAACCGTTAGGGGTAAGCGTATAATTACAGTTGCTGAAGAAGAAGAAAAAACGCTTTAAAGAAAATGCTTTAAATGACGTAAATAAATATATTTTATGAAGTTTGAGTCAATAAATGTATTTCTGAAAAAATTACGAAGTCGGAAATTTTTATACTGTCGTATTAGTCATATTTCGTAAAATATTCTTGAACACTAAACATTTTAAACAACAAAAAGTTTCACTCCTCTACGACTAAAACTGACCGTGTTATGAAGATTTGAATACCATTATTTTGGACCTGCCTCGAGGACGCGCCATCCACTGATTGATGCATCTTCTGAGAGGCGGCCATTGAATTGGTCTAACTAAAATGTCATAACTTAGTCAGTTGTAGTCGCAGAAGAATGGAATTTTTGTTCCGTTTAAAATGTTAGTGTGTCAAAAATATTTGAGTATATATAAATTGAGACTTCGTAATATTTTTTCATCAGTACTTCTTTTGACTCAAGCAACATAAAATATAATTATTTTCGTCATTTAAAAGCATTTTTCCAATTGGAAGTTTATGTCTATCTCTAAGGGTTTAGAATTTAGATATTGGACCACAATTAGAGTGACACCGTGTATACTTAATTCAATCTTTCTTTAACTTTTAAAAGGTTAAGATAGGAGGCTATTTTTAATTTCGTTCTATAATAATCGAATCGTTTATTTTCTTCATGTTCTTTTTTTCTTCTAACAGAGAGGATTTTTTTAATGTTCACTGAGGAAACCTAGTAAGAAACTGATTTTTCAACTATTATTTTTTATGTTATTATGATCATGCTGGGGAAGAGTTTATTTTCTTCAAAGAACATTCAAATTCGGCAAATTAATTCAGTAGCTTATTGAAAAGTTTTCAAAACATTTAGTGCTATGATTACACTTTGTTTTTTTATCCCCATAACATTCAGACACTTTTCGCAAAATTCATTGGGATCAGTTTATTATAAAGAAAAATCTATCAGTGAGATAAACTAGATTTCAGCTCAATACTGGTAACTATCTGAATTTCAAGAGTAAATAAAGAAATATATATTTTTAGAGCAAACAGTGCATTGATATATGAATTTTGTTCCTCACAATTCTTTCAATGACTAGTAATTAAATGTATTCATTTCGCGTTTTCTCTGCGAAAAATGTAAATAGAAACTAGCATTTCAGAGAATCCTCTTTTAGTGTAAATTTGATATTTGGTGCTGTAGTTAGTCATAAAACTGTTTCCGTATTTACTTCGAGATTAATTTATCAAAAACATATGCATAAGTAAAAATATAATCGCTTGCTTCATTTTCTCCGTTTCACTTTGGAAAACCTTTCTTATCCATCTTTTATGCCTTTTGTGTAACAAAACTTCGACATGCAAATATTTGCAACTGATTCCAAGCTTAAATAAATAGCTCGTTTACTGAGTAATTTGCGCAATTTCAGGTATCGAGGTGTGTCAAGTATTTTGTACGAAATCATCACAATTCTCTAATAGTTTTTGCGTCCTTGAGTCAAAAGCCAGGAGCATAAAATGAAATATTCTTATATCTCATGTGCGTTTAAAAATAATTCCCTAATGCTTTTAAATACTTCTGTCGAATGAAAGTACAAAATACATAGTGCCGTTTCCTCATTTTGTTTGATAAACTTTTGTCACTTAACCCTAAGTACTGCCATTGGTCACCTTTGTTTCTTTATAAACCAATTCATGCGTCTTTCACGGGGTATTTAAATGGCTTTTACTATGTTCAAAACTTCCGATAAGAACAAAGATGAAGCAGTAAGCATTTTGGTTGAGGCACATATGTCCTTCATCAAAAGATACACATATTAGTTAGGCAATTGCCTTATAATTTTCATCCTCAAGAGTCACAGCTTTCTTTCCATTTATAACTATTAACTTTTATTTACATAAATTTGAATTTGCACATTGAACATTTGGTAGAACAAATATGTCCAGGGAACATTGAACGGGTTAAAAAACACACAAAAAAAATTCACAACCAAATAAAATGGAAAAATATATTTTTCATGCATGACATTTATCCCAAAGAACAGAAACGACAAGCATTTTCAAGAAATTTTATTTACATCCTGTTCTACAGCTTATTCCCACAGTACATTATGAGCGGCATCCAATGTTGGATGTGGTTAGATCGGTAATGGCTCTTCGGTCAGTGCACGAGAATCCTATGAGCCTGCTGGCCAGAATGTCCTTGTTTGCCACCAACCAGGAGTAGTCACAGCCTTGGCAACTGAAAGGATTACCTGGAAGAAACGAATAGAATACAGTGACAGAGAGAACATGCATTTCACAAGTGAACCTGGGAGAAACAAATATTACGGAGAGTATATGTATTTAAATTTGAAGAAAAAGATGATCAAAACGTTTTAAATCTCATTATCCCATTTATTTAATTAATTAATGCGTCACTGAAAAATTTAGAGTTTTGACTCTTTTATAATATTTTTTCTGTTGAAGGTCTTTCCGTACGGATATTCTTGCCAAAAAAGAAAAGGAAAGAAATTTAGTGTATGTGAAGGATTCCGAATCTTTCAGTCACCAAATTGAGGACAAAATGGTGATGAAATGTAACGTGAGGTCGAAACAATACCTTTTAACACGGATCATTGTAAATGCTGACATCATAAAGTTAACATTTTTGTCAAAGCAAAAGATGAAAAAGCGTCTTCTTATCTCAGAAAGTAGTCGTAAAATGATAAAATTTAACAGAAATATGAACATTTGTTTCAGTACTGATTTGAGAATTTTTAAACTCTCTTTTTCCCACAGTTTTTGATAAATTGCTGCAAAATAACCTGCTTAAATTTTCTTCTTGATCATCGAAAAATAATGTAACTTCAATAATAATAATCTTTGCATTCTCTTACTCATTCATTACAATTGTCTAGCCTTTTTACAAACTCATTAAAATAACCACAGAAAGTCATTAAAGTAGGAAAATTCGAATATAACAGTATCATTAAAATCAATTCTATGAAATCACCAAAAAATTTCCCAAATTAAATCATTAATTGATTTATGAAAATTGGAGTCTAATGAAAGTCTGGATGAAAAAAATGAAATGACATTCAATACAATATCCTTTTGGCATTGCATTCATTTTATGAAAGTTTGAACTGAAGCTTTTAGACCATTTTTTGAAGGTGGGTTGGCAGGGATCATTTTTCTGTAAGATTGCTTGATATAAAAATGTTTCTTTTGTCTGAAAACGACTGAGGCTATTACACGAAAGTAAATAAAAACATGGTAGAAAAGAATACATATTTATTTGTTTAGGTTTAGAAATAAAAAGAAAGGTATTTATTCATTTAGGAAAGAAAAAAATGTCATCGCTGATTTAGAGTCACTGATTTAGAAAGATTTTCCACAATGGATAAGATTTAAATGAGACATCTGAACAGAAACAAAGCTTCTCAACTTCAGGAGAAGAAAAATTTTTTGAAAGTTAAAAACACATGTGTGTTTGTATTAAAATATCTATAAGAAAGGATTAACTGAGGCGGAAAATGATTCACACCTCAATGGAAAATCTTAAAGCATTTTCTCGTAAAACTATTACTAGTTTGCTACAATAGTTTAACCACAGTTTTTTTACGAGGGTTTAATTTGCTAATAAATTCTATTCAGTCTGTGCACTGGAATAGCTTTTGTTTTATTGAAGGCATCATTTTTTGGGAGAATAGGATAGAATTTTTATTGTTGGTGAAAAAATAGTTTCCCTTAAATTATTTTTGTACGAAATAAACTCGAGAAAAGTTTTAATATTCAGTAAATTAATAAGCTTACTTTGCGGTATAATATGTAATTATATAAATCATGTTTTTCTTTAAAAGAAGAAATAAAAGACTGAAATGCTTCGCACTTAACAAGCCTTTATATTTCAAATATTTATGTTGCTATACAACTAAGTTTTTGATAGCTGTTACATCCCTTTCTGCTACGTTGTACTAATTATTTTATTCAGATCGTGAAAGGTTTTAGTCGCAGTGACGTCAGAGCAACGTCTCTATCTAATGCATTACTTAGTGAACTAAGAACGTTTTTTTTTTAATATAGTAGTCTTTCATCCGAACTGCTTATAGGTTAACCAAAGTTCTACCCTGCATAACACAAAAGCAACCCAAGTTCATTTTATGAAATCAGTTCTGATAAATGAAATCAAGTTAAAAACAGTACAGGAACGTAAAAAATTAACTGTTAATTAGCATATTATTACTAATTATAAATACAATAAACACTCATTCTATAATAATTTCATTAATTTGGAAAATGAAAATGAATTAACTTTTCGTACGTTGAGTTTCTTTATAAAAGGGTTTTAATAATTTCCATGAAAATTAGTAAAACTGATTATAAAAAAACTTTACATTTCTTTCACTTTCTTCTTTTAAGGAAATGCTTTCAAATTACTTAATTACATTTATCACGTACTCTGGGTTTAAAATCAATGGTAGCTGAAATATATTTTGGCTTCATTCATGATACTTCTAAGACACTTTAAAAGAATTTCGCAGTTCGAAAATGCCAGCAAAAGAGCAACTTCTTTTTAAGAAATCGCGCTTTCTTCCTTTATTTTTCACATGCCATCGAAATATTTATTTTGGAATTCTTCGAAAAAAATTCACACGTTTTCATATAGAATTGTTACAGACAGCGTTAGAGCAAAAATTTCAGTCATTGAAGTAAGAAGTTATAAAGGGGGGGGGGGTTTGTTTCCTAAAAGCAAAATAACTTTACGAAAGAAACTCAACAACGAATATCCCCGAATTCTCATCAAGAATTTCAACATCGTGTCCCAGCCCCCAAATGAATGCTTCTGCATCGGCGGTTTTTATTCTAATACCTTCCTGATCAACCCCTTCGAAAAAAAAGCGTGGTTGGGGAGCGGCCCTCTCTGAAACGGAATTGATCCCGCTTCCTCCGTGGCCTGGGAGGGGCTGGGAGTCTCGATTTGGGGCTCTGGGGCACAGTCCGTGTCATCTGCAATGAAGGCCCCGCAGGCTCCTATGGCCTGCTGCTTCAATAATGTGACGTGGGAGGGGGACGCTTTGGGGCCCTGCTCTCCGATCGATAAAGGGGAGGCCCATCCCTACCCAAAGGTGCCTGCTGAAGAATTGGGGAGGGGGAGGCATTGCGGTTAAACAGAAGAGGCCTACAATAACTGTGTGTTGTTTTCAAATGATGGTTCTTTGAGATTTCTATGATGCAAACGCTTAGAAATCCAAGGAAACTTCAATAAAACTGAATGCTGGGGAAGTAGTACTTATTTACTTGTTTCAAAAAAAACTTACTTTCCTGAGATTTATTCAATTCTTAGTGAAAATGTAGGAAATGATATTCGTGTTAGAAAATACTGTTAATCGTAAAATATTTAAATTATGAGCAAAGAAGGTGCAGTAAAATAGTTTTCCCATAATTTTGCTTTGTTTTTCAGATGAGAGTTTAAGGCTGGTGTAATGGAAGCATTTAGAAAATACTGAAATCTCACTATTGTTCAATGATTAATAATAAAGTTTAAATCACATTTTTCTTATTTGTCAATTATATTATTTGACAAATATATTTATATCACAATCTTATTAGTCTTATTTTCAATATTTGTCTATCATTCTTGTTTAGTTAAAATAGTTCTGTAGCGCATGCATATATGCATCAATGTTCTTTTCCAGGTCAGGAAAGAAAATCTAAACAAAAAAACTTGTTCAGACTCAAACTTCCCCTCAGAAAAGAATAGCAAAAAAAAAATCCCGTATGTATGATTTTTTCAAATGAAAAAGAATTGAGGCATACTGCATACAAGAGAATTAATACACTCAAGATATTCATACATCAAAGACTGAATTTTTTTAAAAGAAAACTTTTTAAATTTAGATTTTGGTCTAGATAAAATAAAGCAACAGTATATGGATTCAGTATTGTGAAAGTAGAGAATTTTCAAGTGGTTTAAAAATTCAAAACAGAAAAGGAATCGAAAATCGATCAATTCGTAAATTTCGAAATTATAAGATCTTTCTGTGGAGTAACTTTTATTTTTATTTATTCTTGAAAACAGCTATAATAAATTAATTCTACAATTCAATATATAATAATAAAGCTTGCATTAATAAGATTCTAATAAGCTGTCTATTTAGTGTGATTCTTTCCATTGCTTTATTTAATTTCACTCCAAAATTTCAGAACTTATTCTCAAGCTAAAAAATATTGAAACTTGTACTAGAATTACATTCATTTACGGATATTACCAACTTCACATAACTTATATTACATTTTTCAGATTTTAATTTTGTATGATACTATTTTTCTAGTGCCCTAAACCGAATCGTTTTTTCCACATTAAGTATCATAGATATAAACTAAGATTGATTTCGAAGTTTTAGGGAGCTATTAGACGGATAAAATGCTCATAATTCCCATAGCTTTCTCGAGCAAGTCACGTGATAAATCAGCCTTATCATCGCACTCCCTTCAAATCTGTTGAACCTCTCCACTGTTTTTAGGGAAGCGCACTAAAGCAAATGGAGTTGGGATGTAGTCGATGCTTCTGATGACATGGAGGGGGATGCTCAGTGATTCATTGACCGGTCTGGCTCCACTGTTTGTAGAGCTCTGCACGACCAACCCTGGCAGACGTGGGACAACCATTGACGCTCCCGGTAAATAATGTCAAGTCCATTTCGGACACCCAATTGTATGCTGAGCTTTGCAGCTTTCTTCTTCGATGTTATAATTGAACTCAAAATTGAGAAATATCATTTATTTATTAAAATTTTGGTACTCGTTTCTAATTTCACTGAAAAAATCGTGTAGATTTCTAAAGGTAATTTTAGCAATTCATAAACCTGTCCAAAAAATTTTTTAAAGAGTCAGATTCATTTTTAGCCATTGTGTCTACAGAACAAAAGAAAGCAATTGCATTATTTTTAAATATTAATTATCATAAACTGAAAACTCAAGACACACTTTTCTAGTTATATTCTAGTTATTATATCTTTCATTATATTATAAAACGTACTGGATGCGCTCTAAATCTAGAAGCAGTCTTTAACCTTGAAAGTATCTATTTTTATATATTACTTAATTTTATGCATTAACACATTATTCTATTGGACTTTAATAAAATTCAGGAATTCGTATATTTCAAGCGCTGTCTACAATTTTTTCACACATTATTTGGTCACCCTACTCACAAAATGAAAGAGGTTGAGAAGTTCGTGAATAATTAAAATGTGTAACTTTAATTAAAGAATCAAATTTTATATCTGTAATCAAAAGGTCGAAAAAGATTTCAATAACGACACAAGAATAAGTAAGCTAAGTCTTATTCAGTTATAAAAATAAAAATTTTCTTAAAAAGAAAACTTAAAAAATTACTTATTACATCGTTATTCATGCTCAAATAAAAATTGTCTTTTCAAAGAAAGTATTATTTCCTAATACACTTCTCGAATGTCACTAAGGAATTTTCTAATATACCATTGCTTCAAACATACCAGGACGAATAAAAAATGCTTCCCTACTAACAATGAGTAAAGTAGATAACGATACAAAAATATTATTAAAATCAAAAACTCGCAAGTCGAGCTTTTTACTTTAAATGTTTAATCAGTCTCTTCACATAGCTTGACAACTGATTCAATTTGTTTCCTCTAAAATACAATCACTGTCAACTTCTCAAGATACACCGTAAAACTATATTTATCCACTTTGAAAAGAACTGTCGAGTAGATGGTATTTTTCGTCAAGATTGCACTCGATCAGGAGGCTTTCTGAAAGCAAGTAACTCTCTAAATAGCCTGCTTTCAGAGAGATAAATTGTTAGAAAAAGTTACAATTTCGTGGTCTCCGACTTCTTTTAGAAGAAGAAAATAAATTGTTCGGAGCTTCGGATCTCGTTTTATGGTTTTAGGAAATCTCATGATGGCTGATGATTGTCAACCTGAACGGGAAAATGCTTCTTTATTTGTCTATAAACCATCTAGTTTGTTACGCTTTCAAAATGGTGTATGCTTAAGCATTTTGTATTGTGTTACATTAGATTCGCGATCAAACTACTCTGAATTAAATATCAGCTGAGAACCTTTTATAAGAATTGCGTAGGTGATATTTTTACTGATGTTGTTAGATTGGATGCGTTTTTAATGACCATCAAATCATTCTATTATAGTTTTATCGTTCTTGTTTAATACATTTCCATCTTTTAGTGATCATTAATTTCATTATTATTCTGCAATTTTATTGCGTATAAGTTTTCAGCTTTTATCAGAACTGTAAGTGGTTTGCTCCCAGTTAGGATCTTCATTGTTATTCATATCTGGAAATGCGAATACAGCACTATATTACGCCTTAGCACTCTAAGAAGATGCAAAACTCAGTGTTTTTAGAATATTGACTTTTTTCGTAATCATATTTCACTCATATATATATAAGTGTTTCAAGAGGAGTAAAATTTTGAACGTTTGTTGAATTCAACTTCAACATAAATGTTTGGAAAATTTGCAAATCTTTATAATGCTTTGTATTTTCTCTAAGTATGCTTTGACATTACTCATTCTTTTGAATGGAAATGCTCGTTCCAGTAACCATGATAACTATTCTGGAATTTCAAAAATTACTTTCTCCAAGATATAAATTAATTTTATTCCTGTCCTTTGATTCTGCATGACTACTAGTTCAAATTATACTGAAACATATCTTTTGTGGTTACATTATTATTCAAAAACTTAGCCAAAACAAAGCTTTCTAAATAACTATGAAGCTTTAATCATCTTTCCAAAATTTTCACATGGGAATTGAAAATTATTTCCTCAAAGAAATTTTAACAGTATTTAATGAATTTTATAAAAATTCCACCAAACAGATAACTTTCATTCAGTATATATATATAAGTTTAATTCAGCAAACGTGACAGACTCCCCTTAAAACAAAAGCTTAGTCTGATATTTAATAAAGCAGTTGAGTATTTAGTCACATAAAATAAATGGTCAATTCACATACCAGAAACTTCAAGGAATCCACCTTTCTGAGCGACTTTTGTAACCAAATTAGCAAAAGCGTCCTTTTTCAGAGATTTCAGTTGGTTCTGAGAAAAGAAGATAGCATAGGGATCCAAGCCAGTGAAAGCAGAACCGGAGACATCAGAAATTTTATTAGCTGATAGATTGATCTGCAAAAGGAACAGAATTTTTATTACAGCGTTTGCTAAATTCCCACAAATTTTATTTATACTTGATTTAATGGTTAATAATAAAATTTCTATTTCTCTAAATTTAATAATATACAGTTTTTCAAATTTCGTTTACAAATGTTCAAATATTTGTAGTCTCTGGTTAAAGAAATTAAAATATTTTTGAATGACAAACTAAAAGAACAGGAATTAAATATCGATATATGTGTTACATTTTAATTCAAACTTAGTCCCACTCAGTTTCCTGCAAAACGTACAGGAAATTCTGAACAAGAGTGTATCAAGATTTTTCAAAATGTACATCGTTTACGTATGCTGATTCATCGATACCTTTCATTCTTATTGATCGTCACTTCCTATCAGTATTATTATCGTTTATTGTAGATCGATATGAAAAAAAATGTGCAATAAAATGAGTACGGATTTTGTTGCTCTTATTAGCGTATTCAATGTTTTTTCCTTTTTCTTTTGACGTTTGTTCTTGTGGATTTGCTCCTGGTTTTTTTGGGGGGAGTTCGGGCTATGAGAAGCTTTGTCTTGGCCCAAAATAGGCCTGCTTCTACAGAAAATTCCCTAAATATTCTTTTGAATCCATTTCGAATAGTTTCTAGCTCTTGAAAAAGTGAACTAGAATGGATTCCTTGTTTTTGTTGTCTGTATTTCGTTTACTTCAAATACTATAGGATTGCTTGTATTACTTTCATTTTTTAATTTTGGCTTTATTGGTATATCTGTTCATTATTTAAATATTTCCAAATTGTTTATGTAATGAGTATTTACAACACTACTTTCAAAAAGTAATGAATTCTTTCAAAAATTTGATTTATTTACCATATGTTTGTAGAAAACAGAATATTCATGCGCACAATGAAGTGATGGTAATTATTATTATTGAATTTAAACAGCTGAAATTAAAAACATGAGTAGGTACCATTATATTAATCCAAATCATTACTTTCGATCACTAAATTTATCTTTCTGCTCTTCATATTTTGATTCATATAGATATTTTTAATGACTTTTCATTGTAATTTTCTATCGACGAACTTCCTCGAAAAATATCATTCGAGATAATCTCACTTGATAAAGAACGTAAATGTTAATCGAGTATGATTATTTTGATTTGCAAACTTCCTAGTAAATGTCATCGCATTAAATTCATGGATACAGACAGATACATATTTCAAAATTCTTAACAATTCTTTACCTATTCATTCTGTCCAATAAAATGTGTTATTATTGTTGAAAATGTGCGTAGAGAGTTCTTAAACTATGTCTAAACTATGGGGCCAAATTTCTGAAACTGTGTATCACACAAAGTTCGAGACCTCATAGTAAATCTTGACAGTGTAATGTTTTATTTGATTCTAAAAATTATATAATACATTTGTAAAAACTCTATCGTCATTTAAAATACTACATTAGAATTCAAATTACCTAAAGGATAAATAAAAATATATTCAAAGCTTGAATCTTGCGTCTACATTTTACGTCAAATAATCTTGGATGATTATGAAAGCTGTATAGCATCCAGCTTTAAAAAGATATTTTCCAATATCCAGTAAAAACTTTCATTCTTTATACAAAAAGAAGCTATCTTATTAACGATTTTGTGATTAAACTTTTACTTGAATAAGTAGTAATTTTACTCAAACAAAAATAAAATATTTTTCTATTTACATTATGTTTCTGCATAAGTGAGAGGTGAAAGAATTAGCGTATGAAATGCATGTGAAAAAATGATCTCAGTTAAAAACGGTTAGGTCGAAAAACCTTTTACTTCTATAGACGGCTCAAGAGTTTAAAATGTTTAAGTAGCCTTAAAATGAACTGCTTCTTACCTGCAATCCAGAAGAATGGGATTTGAATGCAAGCGACATAGGTCCAAGGGTGACGATTTGATTTAAGGCCATTTCAAGTCTTCCCAGGCTGGGCAGATTGCTGAATGCGTTCATGCCAATGTGAGAAATCTTATTTTGTGCCAAGATGATGGCGTACAAACTTCTGCTGTTGAAGGCGTTGTCGGGAATGGTTTCGATCTCGTTTTTTCCGAGATTCAGGGTGCCCAGATTTTCGAACGTGCTAAGACCACCGAAATCGAAATCCTTAATTTTGTTTCCAAAAAGACTCAGAGTGTGAAGAGTCTTATTTGAAGCGCTGAAAGCTCTGACATCAACTGTAGTGATGCTGTTCACTTCAACGTAGAATTGCTGACTCTTGACGTTGCCGAAAAGGTTAGCTGGCAAATTAGTTATGGGTGTACCTTGAACCCAAACTGATCGGACGCCGCCATATTTGAACTTAGCTTGGAATGCCTTCTTGATTTCGTCCAAAGTACGAGCTCCCATGCAGTTGAGTCCTTCGCCATCACAAGTGCAGGGGGCAAGTTCTGCTGGAGTTGGACAACTGTCGTCTCCAGATACCACTACTCCAAGAAGGGCGATCACGCAAATCCAATAAAGTGCTATGGGAAGAATATTCTTTGTTCATCAGAAAACTTTATTAAAAACGTTTATATTTAATAAATAAATGTATAAAACATGTTAATGCTGTTATATATAGTATGATATTTATTATATTATTATTATATATTTTTATTTTTCTATTTTCAATGTACAACTATCGGAACATCAAATGGCATCACATTATTTATGAGATGAAATTTGCAAAAAGAAAAGTGTGTATCTTTATGTAGATCTAAATTATCATCTATGATATTTTTCAACAATTTTCAATCAAAAGAAATAAGATGTTTATCTATGCATTCTTTGCAGTACGGTAGTTTTGACCAATTAAATCCAATTTATCTCAAAATATCCACTTCTCATTCATTTTATTTCATATTTTTAAAGTAGTACTAATCAGCGTCTTTTGAAACTTTCTATAAGAATTTTCAATAAAAATTTATATGTCATTATATTGCCAAAAAATTCTCGTTTCCTGTAAGATATTTTCTTCGAGGATTCAATAACCCATTGATTCAACACGGTTAAAACCAAACAGCAAATTCGAGTTTCAGTTTTGTCAAAGATTTGCCATTATCATATTGAAGCATATTAAATCGCTGATGTTTCGCGTTTTTTTTTTATTTTGGCCTAGTATGGAAAAATTAAACGAATCGAATACTGCCTCTGGACGTACCGCAGTGATCTGCTGACAGAATCTCTGCTTCGTAATCGTAGAACGGGTTCGATACTCTCTGCCTGCAAAAAACCACAGCGCCTGATGGGTTAATTTTGTCGAGGTCAAAAGCCGCTGGTTTGGAGTGAACCTCGGCAAGTGTATCGCCTCAGGTGTAGACCTCATCGTCTGACTGCATTTCAAATTTACGAGGTTAATCGATTGAAGTAAATTCATAAACGTCATATAATAAACTGTGTTGAAAACCGATTAAAGTTTAGAGAGAGAGTGCCAACTCTGGTGTCCGTCACAGGCTCATCCTCCGACCGCGGTTCAAAATTACAAGATCTGTCCCAAAATAGCTCTCGTGTTGCTTCAAAGAGAGAGGTTAATATAACTAAACCAAACCAATCGCAGATTAGTTGCAATACAGAAAGTAATCCTCTTTATGAATCTCTTAATGAAAAGCAGTTATTCTAAACTGTTCTCAGGATTTGCAGCACGTTTTATGTAAAAGTAACATTTTGTTTATTATTTTCACTCATTACATTCAACGATTTTAAGCTCCTAGTCTACCGAAAACATTCAAACAATTGTACATTTCTTTTTTAGACATAGACAATGTGTGTTAGACAATGTGTAAACATCATAATGCACTCTTAAGCGGTACAAAAATGTTGGTAATGTACAGTAGCGAGACAAATAAGGTATCAATGCAGTTCCCTGAAATCAAATTTTAATTGAAGAAATAAGAATATAAATTCATTGAAGGTTTTGAAACGAATCTCACTATTAGTTTAAGGAATTGTTTTCACCGTTTGCATTTCTGTGTTAGAACAAAAGCTAATTGATTTAATTGGTGGAATAAAAAGTTTCCATTTTTATTCAACAAATTAAATTGAATTCCTAAGGAAGAAAGGTTCAGTTTTTTTAAATATTTCTCCTTGAACATCAATTTGCATTTATTATTATTCCATCTGGCACTTTTACAAAATTAATGGTCATTCTTACGTTGAAAGAATAGGACAACTTATTAAATAACAAAAATCTTATTTTAATATAAAATTAATGCTAACAAATAAATCCAACTTATTCAGAATCATGTAATCAATATAAGTTATTTTAATCTGACTGTTGAAACGTTGCTCTTAAAACTAATATGTCAATTTTTCCATACCATGTAAATGTTAGAATCCTACGCACAAAAAAAGCATGCAATATTTCGTTGATTTCTTTTCTTAATGGCTCGTTTTGAAGCGACATGAGAACTATTTGTGGAAGGAAGGAAAAGTGTTTAGATAACAAAGACGACACCTGATCCTGACCGCATAGATACTGGGGTCCTCCTTCTTCGATGCGTCGGTTATTTACCGTTTAGCCTAATTATAATTTGATTTGAACCTAGATGTTAGTTTGACTTAAGGGGAATTATCAAATTATTCAATCATTCATATGAGTTTCCTTTGATTCTCATGAGTGATATAAGTAGATCTCTGACTGCCGAACGATGAAGTTGAACAGATATCATGAGATCAATAAAACTGTCTTAACGATTTATTCTTCATTTACTTGCTGTAGTGTTAAAACATTAACCTATGGCTAAAATAAATAAGACTTGAATTTTAATAACTCAGTCTAGGAAGGAAAAATTTAAATCACGTTCATTTTATTTACTTTTACGATCGATTTATACTGATAAGTATATTTGATCTTGCCTGAGAATCAAACTGAAAAGATTATACTAACTACAAATATAACTAATTTTGTGAATAGATAGTCATTAACAATTGAAAAGAGCCATTTTTGTTTTTTAATCAGCAGACACGTAAAATGTAAGAATAAAGCGAAAAAGGATCCGTAATTATCACGAATAGATTGAGTTTTAACTTTCTTACTATGCAATTATTCGATTAACTTTTTCTTTTACCTATTCAAATTCCTATTTCAGAAGAATTAATAGGTTTTCGAAGAAAGAACAGTTTCCTGACGTTTTTCGCAACTTTTTTTTTTTTCGTTTTGTCGCCACTTTTTTAAATCCTAATCAAAAGTTAAAGTACTTTAATCAATTTCTTGTAAGAAATCAGAAGTTGCCAAGAAATGCCATAAAAATAAAATCGGACGTTTCATCGGCAATCAAAAAGTCTTTAATTGCTTTTTAGCTACGCGTAGATTCCTAAATAAAATTAGAATCGACATCAAATGGTTATATGTCCTTTCAAAAGTACCGATGAACTGTGTTAGAAGCAATTTATATTTCAAACTGAACTTTTTCTTTAACTTTTGGACAAAGAAAGCTTTTAAAATTTCGCAGAAGAGTACTGCAAGTCTAAAACACATTATTTTAGCATTATTTGGTAATTAAATAAAATTTAATTTAAAAATTATTAATTATCTTCAATTATTGAAATTAATTTATGCTCGCATTTTTCGAATTAATTGATTAAATATAATTTATGATTACAGCTGGTTTATAAATTGCTAAATTTTTGCCCCGTTAAATTGACATGACTTAATTAGCTATTATGACTATCTCAATAGCTTACACATTTTATTTAGTATATGCTTTGAATCATTTTTAATATTTATATCGATAGAAATCCTACAGAATTATATTATACTACTATCAAAATACAATGACTAAGTTAAAAAGGAAACATATTAACAGCTTCCGAGACTGTATCTATTAATAATAAGGTTCATTCAAACTGATGAAAAATGAAAAGTTGTATAAAGAATAATAACTACTATTACTTATTTCACTTTTAAAAACTTCTTACAATATTTACTTCTGCAGTAACGTAGTATTTACATGATGGTATATTCGTCTTTTAAAAAATGTAACATGAAATTATTATAACATTTTAATAATGATACTGTCATCAAGATTTAAATGTTTAAGCTCTTTACATTAATTTCATGACAAAGTAAGTCTACTTCCTTTAAAATGTAATTTAATATGCTTATTGAGTTAAATTTCAACTATTACATTATTTGCAATTAATTTTAAAAACTAAAATTATCATAATATCTTATCACATGAATTTTAAATAGTCCTTTTATTGTATTCAGAACTCAAGTTCTCTTTAATGATCTCACCGATGATCCAGATTTATTCGTAAAAGAATAATAATACTAAATCTATTAAAACAATTCAATCAAGTTTTATATGGATAATGTTTATGCATAATCCAAGCCATTCTATACAATGTGATTCTAAAGTTCTGTCAAAAATAAATAAAATACGTTTTAAGTATATATCTATGCAGTTTTATTATGGCTAATTTATTCGCATTTGTTTCTCCGCCATTTTGTTTGAACGCACAAATGGATAAATGTACTCACCCATGACTGCTTGCTTTAGATTCTCGATCACGATTCGTAGTCAAACTTTTTTTAAATACTTTCTTCATTTAATAGTATTCGTATGATAACCGTGGGAAAAAGAACACCAGGTTCTGGGAAAACAACACGCTGCGTCGAAAAGAAGCATCTGATAGAATATCTCAGCTCCACCAGTCTAGAATCACCGATGTAAAGTGATACAAAACTATTTACGTATACAGATGATGTTTTTACATAATAAGTTTCCTTCTTTTCGCTCACTTTCAACTCAATGGGAAAATTTTTTCTAGTAAAAAAATCCAGACAGCCGTCGAAAATCAAATGAGCTATATTTTACAAACAAATAACGAACCGTTTATACCTTTTATAAAAAAATATTCTTTTTCCGTTTACAGAAACCTGTTCAAAATAAACTTAAAAAATCGGAATCAGAGCATGCTTCAAACTTTAGGGAAGTTTAAAAGTACTTCAAAAATTCTGTGCAGTCTATTAGAAAATTCTAGAAGTATTTTAAAAAGTAACTGAACAGTTAAGTAATTATTCACGATTATTTGTAGAGTGCAGTATTCTACAGATCTGTAAAGTCTTTTAGTAAATTCTAGAAGATTTTATATATATATATATATAGTTTCTGAATAATTAAGTAATTAGTTATGAATATTTGTAAAACGGAAATAGGTTAGTTTCATAATGCATAAAAAATATTTCAAAATTTTGTCGACGTATTACCCATCTAAGAGAAATTAGATTATTTACTGATGCATAACTGTTTCATAACTATTATCTAAAAACTGATAGAGCTTTACAATTAAATCTTTCTACTTGAAATTTAATTTCTATGCTCAATGGCGGCGACTGAGGGGAAAGTGGGGGAGGGGGGAAATTTTTGAACATTTAAAAGTACCCGGAGTATATGAAATAGACAACATAATTTGAAAATTTAATTACAAAATTATCTAGCTTTCCTGGACTCTTTTGTTTTCTTATAATTCCTAGTTTTAGGCAGCTAAAATGAAATAAAAATTAAATATAATTAAAATAAAAATAAAAATTAAATAATAATTAAATGAATAAATGAAATAAAATGAAAAAAATCACCCAAAAAGTGGGGGGCCGCTGCCCCCGGAGTCGCCGCCACTGTCTATGCTAATATATTGAAGATGACTGAGGCATGAAAATAAAAGCCTGGAGTTATTTAAATGTCGATAGATTTTCTTCTTAATTTAAAAGAACATAACAAAACTTATATAGTCCTAAATAGATTATACGTATAGGCCGTTTCCAAAAAATTGAGTACAAAATAATAATGATGCATTCACTTTTATAATTCAAAGCTTCATTTAAGAAGATTCATCTAAAAGAAAATCACATTCTATGTTATTGTAGCTTCTTTAAAAATCGACCTTCATTATAGAATGCAACATTCTATTTTATACATGACAAGAAAAGAGTTGAAGGAAATCAAGAATTTTGGTATTTTTGTCTGGGAAGGGGGACTCTAGACAAAGAGGGTGAACAGAATTTTTATAATTTTTGATATCTTTATGATAATCCATGTTCAGAATTTGCGCTAAATTCTCTCCAATTTCTAAACTAAGATATTTAACGGTGTCGAATCACGCGATTCACAGTAATTTGGCAAACGTAACTGCACGTCGTCTTACTTTTATCCTCTTGCAAGATGCATAATGGAGTCCAAAGTTAAGTTGGAGCAACGCATTTGACTTCTATCACGTGGACTTGAATAAACTCCCTTATATAAATAGCATCAACCGAAAGAACTCCAGTGAAGCAAGCTTGCAATGTGAAATGAATGAAGTATTAAAAATTGAAAGCACTGAGAAATGGAGTAGTATATTCATCCTTTTCTCTAAACAGAATGAAATGCTTAGGTTTAAGAATGTCCTAATTATCTGAAGAAACAACTGAAAGTGCTTTCTACGAAAATAAATGCATTCGACTTATAACTTAAAACTACCCCACAGCATATATACAGGGTGTTTCACTACCGTTTATGTAAACTTTTGGAGAGACTAGAGCACTCTAAGATGAATCTGAATCATATATATACAAGGCCCGAAACGTCATCTTCGCGTGGTATATGGCGTTGAAGACCCTCCCCCATTCTATATGACCATCAACTGTAAATGATAAGCACATGCTTGTCGGGAATTATTTAATGAGCCTATAGCTTATGCCAGAATATCTTGTCATAGAGAATTATTAAATACCTATGAGCAAAATTTTGGCACCACTGTCGGATGAGCATCAGATCTAGCAATCGATGGATTGTCAAGTGTGATTTCAGCGCTATAGAGGTCTCGTCTATTTCAACAAAGATTTTCGTCAGTGATATAGGGATAGACGTGAAAACTGTCGAGAGGACTTGATGGTCCCATACATTGGCCTTACACAATCGCCGAACCTGTCATGCCATAATTACTTTTTCTAAAGTCATCTGAACTTTTTAGTATACCACACCCCCATGGACAGTGTTGAGGATATTATTGCTTCCACGACCTTCCAATATCAGCCAAGAATCTTCCAGAATATTCGTTATTCCACCTGTCGACGCTGTCAAGCAAGCGTTGCAGTTCGTGAATAGCTCATATGTGTATTTCTCAAATGTACCTATTCTTGTTTTAAAAAAACATTCCATCCTTTACGTGTGTGTTTTTTCTCATGTTCCCTACACAGCAGCATATGAGATCGAAGTTTTCGACCCCGTTGCTGCATGATTCTGATTCTTCATTAAACATCCTGCCATTTTCCTCTCCAGAAGTTCATTCACGAGGTTTTGAAACACCCTGAATTATTTATAGCATTAAGCTGGTATCATAAATTATCTTGTGATCTGTAAAGTTCCCTCTCCATAAGTGCTACGAGATTATTCTACTATTAACATATTGGTTACGGCATGAGAGATGCGCTTCCGATGAATCGAATAAAGATTTCTCATTGTTCAAATTCTCGGGAAGAAAAGAATGTCAAACATTCTTTAAATATGTTAAGTTCAGATTTAACACATTTCTTGTTCTATATGTAATACACAAATCAAATAATATCATTTTCGAGTGTTTGCCTACTCCAATATCCCGTGCTGTCTAACTAATTTATTTCCAAATTTAGATAGGTTCGTTAAATATTCATTAAATGTTACGTTATGACAGCTGTCTGTGCGGCTAGATATTGATTTTAAAGCCCCTCATAATTTTTGCCTCCTCTAGCAAACTGTAATGAGTTGTATTAATTAAAGTCTATTACTTTCCTAAAATTTCCTTCTTATAAATTCTTTAACAACAATTTAAAGTAATGGCATATGATTTATATTAATAAACATAATTATTATATAATTATATTCAAATAAATAGTTGCATCATAGTTGAATATATATTATGTAAATGTTTTAATTAAAAATTTAATAAATGTGTTACTAAATGATAATATCATTACATACATATTATGCAAGAAGTCTCGAAGTTTGTAATATTATTTCCCAAAATTCCTTTGCTCTGCTTATTAATGAACCCTTCGTAGCACTTGAAATGAAAATATTGACATAGAAAAGCGTCTTTAAAGTACTTAGAATGCGTTAGTACTAATGCACAAGCTATTAAATCTATGAAGAGTTGGATTTTTAATTCCATTAATAGTTCAGTTCGTAGTGATGATTTGTCTGTAAGTTGTTAGCAGTTAATTTCTTTGTAATAATATAATAAATAAACCGAAACGTGCAAAAGTAATAAAATTTTAGTTTTTTTCCTACATGAAGATATAGATATAAATTTATTGCTTCTTTTGTATCTCTTCTATCAGTACTTTTGAAACTGCAATCATCATATTATCATTTTTGCTTTAATTATTAATAACATTACTAGAAACATTTTGTACGTTTTTCTTATTTCCAGGTAACAAAATAATTTTTAGACATGTTTCTATGCTGTAACTAAGATAAATAGCATGAAAAATATTCATTCTATTCTAGCAATTTTCCTTCAGTTCCATTAGCGTCATTTTTTAATATTAGCATGCATAATATTTAATGAATGAAAAACGAATTAATTGTCGTGTCTTCCGTTCTTGTGCAGCAGCAATAAAATTTTAGGGTTTTTTTCCGCATGAAGAATATAGATATAAATTTATTTCTTCTTTCGTATCTCTTTAATCAGTTCCCTGGCTCATTTGTGCTTTTATTTATATCTCTTAACTAATCTTAAGAACTTCAACCTCTTTCTCCTTCGAAAAATGTTAACATTCGCGAGAAACAAATAAACTGCCCGCAAACGCACCGTCTTGATAAACACAGACATCTAAAAATGGTCATCTTCATTGAACAGAAACACGAAACAGAATGATAAAAATTAATATGGTTTTTATAATTACTGTTTATCGGAATGCTGCGAAGAATAAATATAACACTAAGAGCTTCGAAGGGCGGCAGTTTTAGTCGGAAGAGAGTAAAAAATGATATACATTTATTTGGGTGGAGGGTAAATGTACGCAAATTATTCGTCGTATTCATGAGCGCATATCCAATTCCCCTTTTTCTCATTAGCATTTCTTTTTCTCTTCAACTTTCTCTACCTCCCTCTATATCTCGAACTCCATGATTGCTCAACTTTTCGCATTAATAAATCTTTATTAGCTTCTTAATGGAATTACGAACGATCTCCGGCAGCTTAATGTTAAGGCGAGATTGGGAAAAAGGTTCGAAAACAAAAATGTATGCGTCCATTTAGAGTTAGAATTCGGTCTCCTCGAAAGTTTTGCGTCCAAGAATAACATTTTCGAGCGCAGAATAAGTATGGATAGTTTTTATAGTAATATAATAGTTAGCATGTTGAGAGAGCGATAGCGGAGGAAATTTTAAAACGAAATTTTGCATATGTAATTATTAAGAATCTTCCCATCTCATACAAAGTTGAGGAGATAGCTAAAAAAAGGTTATCTTCTTGGGATTCTGACTTCAAAAGCAAAATTATCGAAAGAGGAATTATCAGCACTGATTTTATATCTGTAACAGTTGTTTCCTGTAGTAAATTGAAAATGAAGCATTACAAAAGGTTTTAAGTGATAAAGATTGTAAAATTAGTATACTTTATAAGTGCCTATAAAATTCTACCGAAAATTAAACTTTGAGAATGAAATGAAAGGGTGTCTAATTAATTGATTTTTGTATTGGAAAATTAGGTAATCTGGATTTCGTATAAGCTATTATTAATAAGAAAAAGAAATATGAAAAAGTTAGCTGTTCTTTATCCTCCTCTCCTGTTAAAAAAAATCCATCCTGAAATTCTCTATACTATACAGCTAGACTCACTTTGGATAGTATGGATTTTTTATAGTCACCTCTGGGATTAACCTTTGGCACACACGTGTTTTTCTTTTGTCCCATTTGCGAGAGATTAGAGTAATTAGCGTCACTGAAAATCCCTTTTTCCCTTTATTTTGAGAATACTGTCTGGTCGGATAACGAGCATAATCTATTCAAAAACGATATTCGCTGCCCGAAATGTTAGCCAATAAATAATCGAATTGGCCATAGATTTTTATGAGAATTTGATTCATTCGTTCGGGAGACTCAAAAAATAAATAAACAATTACATAATTTCTTATTAATAATTATTAACAATAATATAAAAATGTTAATAATAATTATTTTTATTAATTTTCTCATTTATATTTCTTATAATTATTTATTATTTCATTAATATTTCTTATAAATATTTAATTAATATATACTAACAGTAATGCATATTTCTGACTTGGTTTCTGTAGTGAACAAAGTTCTCGACATTCCACTCTTTTTAGGACCGAGAACATAATCGGTATTTTTTAATAAAAAGTTGAGAAAAGCACTTACGAAAATTCAGAGAAGAGAAATCAAAGGCACAAACTTTAAGAAAAATAAGCACAAATTATGCAATTCTCAAAATATTATGCATGCACCTGTTCGAATCTCCTTCGTAGACGTATAAAAATTCACATTTCTACCTTTCGATTTCATCATTCATTTCAGTTTCCATTCTCATTTGCTCGCCTGGCGAATTCATTGCTGGCATCCCTTTGGTATTCCGCTTGATCTTTTCATCTAGCCTAATGTGGCGCCAACAGATTGCAGTAAGATGCAGTTCTACAAATCTTGTATGCAGTATGGCTTCGTCTTGTTTCTGCTCTGTAAGGGTTTAGTTGTCCGTTCTTCACAATTTTTAACGAAAGGGTTCGTTATTCGACTTGTTCGTTGTCGAACTGATCGCTAACTAATAATCCACATTATTGAATGAAATTTCGTTTTTGCGCATAAAATCGAAGAGTCATAGTTCCTTGGTTTGAAAGCATAATACAGAAAGCTCAACCGTAAGACTGAAAATTAGTTTATTAAATTAGTTAATTAAACAGTTATTAAAAATGGGATATGACTTTTTCGCTTCACTGCTATATAATGGCAAACTTATATCAGGAATAGAGCTGAATCAAAATACGTGCGCCGATTTATTTTTTCGCATTCAGCGAAAGTAAGTCACCTTCGTTAACAGCTTCAATTCTGATCTATCAAAAATTAGCTTCTTAAAAGTTTTTTTAATATAAAAGCTGCGCATTTACAGAAATTTAACTGGATGCAATAACCTAATACATTACATTTAAATCATTTTCATTTTAATTTAGTGAAAATTTGATTTTTCTGTTTCTGAAACGTGACGTCATATAAAGTTTTTTTTAAGATTGTGAATCTTCTTTATTATCTTCATGAAAAAGAGGACTGTTGTTTCAATTTCGTAAAATTTAAACTTCGCATTTCAGTAAATTGGTTTCGTTAGATTAACGTCACGTTTCGAAACCGTACGAAACGATTTTGGACAGAGTTTAGATGACAAGGACGATGTCCGATCACTTCAACGGGAGGACGCTTGACCAGGACGAAATTAACGTGTTTAATTTCTTCATGTTCTGACAAAATTAGGGTTCTTAAAAGTTTTTTTAATGAATTTCTTACTGCTACTATACAAGTATGATTACTAGCTTCTGAAATAATAGAGATTTTGGAGCAAGACTCTTTTTATCTCGTTCTTCTGTACACAATTAGAGTTAACACAACATAAATTTTTGAAGCTGTTGTTCGCTCAGACTAATGAAAGCTAGTTGTTTGGCATTTCGATTTCTGAAATTTTAAATGCTAACTGAAAAACGCGATGTGTTACCACATTTTTCTTCGCAAAAAATGCATAAGTACTATTTACGGGGAATATACTAATACTCAAAATATGCCTCCATACTTTCTCTTAGATATTAAGTTCCAAAATAACTGATATCCACAAGTTTGTTAAACATTAAAACAATTAATGGCAAAGCATCTTCTTTGTGCAATAACAATTATCTATAACTGCCGCATTAAATATAAATGAACCAATTAGTGTCATAGATGAGTGTGATGATTCATTTTCCAAAGAGTTAGAAAGTGATTTCTTTCTGTTCCTCCCTGCTTCAAGGTTTTTCACACTCAGTTTTCATTTTAAAATTTTGCTACTTCTTCTTCTAAATAGTCTTGGTGGTATTTTTTTATTAATCTTAAAGTTTATTTATGTATTTTGCCTATTAAAATTTCAGAAGAATTAGAATAGTGCTTTCGAAAATTATTTCTCAAGATAAGCAAATTTTTTTATATATATTTTCATATAAATTAAAGGAACATGAGTATTTAATGCTAATTTTAAAATATATCACAGCTTAAGTAGTAATCTAAAATGGTAACAAAAATTACAACAGGACTTAAACTTTTTTTTGTGATTTTTTTTCTGAAGTTAGGCTTAGCGGAGCAAAACCCCCGTCCTGTGGGACAATTACTTTGTCCTCCGCTCCGTCCCGTAAGAAGGTCTTGGACGAAGGCGCGTCGTCCCGAAAGTTTTAATGAGTTCTTAAGATGCACACTTTGATGTAATTGCTGTTGAAAAAATACTTTTTTAATTCAAAATTTTTAATACTCTTAACAAATGATACGGCGATAACCAGCTACTAATTAGCAATAAACTAAAAGCAGTGTTGGCAGCAGAGTTAATGGTAGTGAGTGAAAACAAATTCTTTTTTAATTTAAGACTTGTTATACTATATACCTCTTTATATATACACGATATAAACTTTTAAAACTATATAAAATACACCTCTTGCAGCTTTGTAATTAGTATATATATATGTGTGTGTGTGTATGTAGGAAATTACGCGTAAAGTACTATTTTATCCTTGCAAAATGTAAGAGCTAGATTAATTAGTCTATTCGGCAATAGATGAAGATACCGTTCTGCTACAAGCAGCGCCATCTTTTTTCTGAACAAAACTCGAGTGCAAGCTCAGAGCGAGCAGAGAGAGCAGCACCGTAGCAGTAACCATGTTTTTTCATTAACCCTCTGTGTTGATTCATTTTGGCGTTTAAGTTGCCCGTTCTCCCGGTCGTAAGTAGCATGACTTAGCTAACGTTCTAATGGCTCTCCTCAATACTAAATCCTTAACGTGCAATCTTTAACCATTAATCGTAATCCGTAATAGCTGTCCCTAATTCATCTAGCTCGATTATCATTATGACTTCATGTAAACTATCCTTAACCTTCCTGTACATACATCTCTTTTCCCCCTTGTAAATTCTCCCTAATGTTTTAATAAATATTTGTTGTATTTAATCTTGAAGTCTCCTCGTTTATTTTAAACAGTATTTTGTTTTAATCTTTAACTTGTTTGAACCCTTAAAATCCCCCTAGCATAAATCCGAAACCACTTACCCCTTAAAGGTTTATGTGGTCATTTTGTTCCTTGAACGGAATCCCATATATATATACAGGGTGATTATAATTAAAGTTGCACTTTCAAAAGGCTGTAAAAAAAAAAGAAGAAAGACTGGTCAGAATGATCTGATATTTCATCTGAGTATACGTGAAGCAATAGGAATTTGTTTTGCAAAAGAAAAATAGTTCAAAGTTTACCGATAGATGGCGCTGTACTCGTGATAAGATTCTAAAAAACGATTGCTTTAAAAGATATGCTAATTTTAAGATGCTAATTAACAAACTTAACATGTTGTTGTGGCACTCTTTGTTCAAAGCCCATCCACCACGACAAGGTGGTGACTCAGCGGATAGGAAGAAATCTGTTTTTAATTGTCCCTAGGACAAAAACCGTAGAAAAAGCAAAAATGAAACCGGTTTTCAATTGTCCCTAGGCCAAAAAAACGTAGAAAAAGCAAAAACTGATGAAACCATCAAGAAAAGGAAGTCGGCTTCGACTTGCTTAAGAAATTATCAATATGCTGTCCACCGTTTTCTCCTATGAGCTGAAAGCACAAAACAACATGTTCCACAACAGATCGGAGTGTTTCAGTGGTGATATTGTGAGTGTGTTGGGTAATGCTGTTTTTCAACTCAGCTAATTTCCCGTACATAACATCTTTTAGGTAACCCCACAGCCAGAAGTCCCAAGGGTTCAGGTCAGGTGATCGTGGTGGCCAGGCTGGCATGCGTAATTTTGAATGGATAGCATTTCAGGATGTTTCGTAAAACTTTACGAACCGTGATGACAGGCATGTCTAAAGTTCGTAAAATTCCCTGTGCACTGCAGGTTCCCAAAGCACTGCTTGAAGCATCCTGCCATGCTATAGCCACATCCTCCACTGACGTCGAAGCAATTGCTTTCCTCCCTCTGCCACATTTCACGTCAAATAAACCCGACTCTTCGAATTTATCAATCATCTCCTTCAGACCGAATGCAGTCATCGGACCAGAGCCGCTTCTTAAACCCTTTAATGTCCGGAATTTCTTCAATGCAATTGACGCACAGTCACCTTTCATTGTAAAAAAGCTTCAGAAGCAGAGCCCGATCTTTCAATGATAGAGTCGTGACTACCTTCTCAGACGCAGAATAACAGGAACTGCATGTTCCCTTCCTTTTTATCATAAGTGTAATGTGCGGTGCGCATGTCACGTCTTTTAATTAGCATCTTAAAATTAGAATATCTTTTAAAGCAATCGTTTTTTAGCATCTTATCACGAGTACAGCGCCATCTATCGGTCAACTTTTGAACTTTTTTCTTTCGCAAAACAAATTCCCATTGTTTCACCTATACTCAGATGAAATATCAGCTCATTCTGACCATTGATACTTCTTTTTTTTACAACCTTTGGAAAGTGCAACTTTAATTATAATCACCCTGTATATATATATATATAAAATGATTTCTTTGTTGTAGTCTTTAAATAAGGAACAGGCCGAGTTATTAATCAATTTTTATTTATTATGGGAGAGTGACGGAATATACGCACATCTCCTATCAAAGTTCAAGCCAAAAAGAGAGCAGAAAATCCCTGCATTTTCTCAGATAGGGATTACATATAGAAACGTGATCAAAGTGAAGGGAATATTAGCTATTTTTAGTATATTACATAAGTGTTTTAGGGAAAAGTCTGACGCCCAAAACGCCGAATACTCGATTTTTGTGTGCGCGTGGAAGCGATTAAAATATTCTTTTAGTAATAAATATGCCAAAACGAGAGATTTAATATACCTCCAGGGCGGGAAATAAAACGAAACTGGAGTTCAAGAAAATTGATTTTGGAATACATTAATATTGTACTAAGATTATAAAATATATAATATTAGAATTGAAAGTAAATTTAAGTGAGATTATTACACACACACACATATATATATATAACAAAAACACTGAAAATTGTTTCACTTCATCAATAGAAAAATAAAAATTTACAAAAACTAAACGAGAAAATTTCCCAATATCAAAAGTTCAATCTGACTCAAAATCCTGTTGTCTTTTATCTCCAACAAGCTGCAGATTTCAGAATAGTTAAATGTCAGAGGGAACAAAACAAGTATAAAAATGCAGTGGAAATGAAAACAGAAGGCGGATTCTTACTGAGCCAAGTCCATTCAGGCCTGTTCTGGAAGCAGTATAGTAATGAGCTAGAAAGTATTCAATGGGTATATCAGAACTTTTCTTTAAAGTTTACGATCGAAAAATGAGCGTCATTTTAGGTTTTTGCATATGATATTATAATTCCAAGCAAAATATAAAAAAAGCAAAAATGTAGGGTGTCCGGACAAAAGGTATCTGCAAATAATAGTTTATATTGAAAGATTCACAAGTGATTAGTGTAAAGTGCTGCACAGTTAACAGGGAATCGCTCCTTTTATTCTTTTTTTAGCTTTTAATTTGTTTTTAAATCTAAGTTTACTACTAGTATGACACAGGAGCTTAGGACCGTTTTTCGTAGCAGTCACGGGACAGCTGCTTAGGACCGTTTTTCGCAGCAGTCACGCGCTGACTGATACATCATGGGGAAACATTGCCTGGCATCTCAGATCTCCGAACTTACCACCTCTGACCTTTTTTATATATAGCTTGTACCTTCATAAAAATTGCTTTTTAACAGCAAAAACTTTCGCAGTGGTTTGGATGATTTAAGATTGCGTATCACTGCAGCAAATTTGACAACACCAGAAATACTGCTTAACACTTGACAAGAGATGGCTATTCCGCTTGCACTCCTTCAGAGACACTAATGATGCTCATATTTATATATATATATATATAACTTCATTTACTGATCAAGAATCTTGAATAGTTACTCTCTTTACTGAACTTGAAATTTGTAGCTAATCATGAGTTTTCTCTTAGCATAAGCTGTTACTTTTAGATACCTTTAGCCTTGCTACCCTGCACAATGTACATTTTTCCTGTGCCATCTTCATCGTATAATGATTATTTTTATGATAATCTAATTAGAAATACAATATACTCTCTATTATCCGTGCTCATTCCGGACTCACAAAAAAATTTAAAGAGAAACATTTTCACGCATGCAAAATCGATGTTGATGTTCAATCGACAGATTCATTCCGTGAAGCTAGTGAGCCGTGACGGCGGAGGCTAAAGAATAGATTTTTTTTGTCTTCCTCCACGTACAATCTCTACCGGTTCAACCCCTAATTTACCGAGTAATGAATCATCCACTTCCTGCTAACCCATTCTCGTACGAACACATTTCTCCCTGACACGTCATTCTTTAACTTCTTCGTTTTCTTTCACTTTCGCACGTTTTCCTTTAGTTTTTGCGTCTTGTTTATCGTCAGTTACTAGCGTGAAATTTTTTTACTGGCAAAAATGAGTGGTGTGAAATGAAAACGAAATGTTTTAAATGCTAAACAAAAATTAGAAATCCTTCAAAAACTTGATGATGGAGAATCAGCTCGTACTGATGCAGAAGATATATTAAATGAGGGAAATACAATTTCTCCATTCTGCTGCTCTTCAATCTCTGGAAACTTTGTTAGATTATATGGGACAAAGAGGATTTGATTACGGTGACATTACTGCGGTTCGTAAAATATGTGTCGATATACGACAAGAGATGAACAAAGAGCAGAAGCAAAGACGCATTACAAATTTTTTAAAGCAGTAAATGTTAAAAGGAAAATTCCTAGTTTGATGTAATACAGCATGCAAATGTAAGTAACTTTTATATTTTTGTACTGATGTTGATTTTTTTTTCTTTAATAAAAAGGAGTTTTCAGATTATCCGTGTTTTTCTATTGTCCGTGCCATCCCTCCCGGTGATTAACCCGGATAATCGGGAGTGCACTGCATAGATAATATTCTGAAATTCTTTTAACTTTAGATTCAAAGTCCAATATTAGTAAAAATGATTTGCAATGTCCGTTAATATATAAATTATATATTAATTTCATTGTATTTAATTCAAACAGTCGAGTATTTTGTCTAAGTTCTACTGCATCCAAAATTGATAACAACTTAATGATTCCTTATTCACAATAAATATTTTGGTTTTTTAATTTTCTAGAATTGATACAAATTTAAAAGAAAACAAATTAAAATCAAAGTGCAAAGAAAGTTCTCACCCTATCATCGTTCAACAAAGAATCAGAAAGATAATAAATACCATTTATCTATACGTCTTGTCATTTTCGCATTACTGCAACTTTTGGTATGTAACTTCAGATTACATTGAGTCGTGAAGGACTTATCGTGCGCAAAGCTAAAGTGATATACTCAGCATATTAATTTGGATCAAAAGAAAGTTTATCTGTGTCTATACTTTCGATGCATCGCTTAAAATCTGCAAAGATATTGTATTACTGAACTGATTTTTGTCTGTGTCATCTTGCGCTGCAATTGTTAACTACATAAAGGATCACTTCATTTGCAGACTTGGAAAATTCTCTAGTTTTATCATTCACTTCAAATCAGAGTCCTTCTGGCACAGGCATGTATTTGTTGTTACGAAAATGGGAAAATGTCGTTGATGCAAACAATTAATAATTTATAAAATAATTGTTTTTCATAATACACACGAATCTTCACACAGGGCCGAGCCGGTGCCCAGGACAAAGTATTGGCATACGGGCCACCCTTGCGAATTATGATTATGGTGACTAATCAACGGACTATCTTCCGGCTGCCCGGTCACGTCACGTAGTGTTGCGAAAATATGACCAGCAATGTATGAAACGCCGGCATTCTATAGAATACTAGGCATTTTATAGAATGTCGGGCGTTTTTAGGCAAAGTATGAAATATTAGTATTATTATACACTTTCCCTATCCATTGTATATAATACCTAGGTATTCTATCGAATGACAAATGCTATTTAGGCAAAGTATTTAAAAAGGCCACGTTACTATTTAAAAGACGTGCATTCCTCAAAAATGCAAATGTTATTTTGAAAAAATAGTGAAAGAGTGCCGTTAAAAAAGTTTTATTCAAAATACGTAGAAACAAATTAAAGTTGTACAAAGCAAAATTTTTGCCTTTCTTATTAAAGAAACCAAAATGAAGAATAAATGAACTTCCTGCATCAAGAAAAGAAATAATTTTATTTTGAATTGTACTTAATTTTATTTCTTATAAAATCGAATCGCCGATGTATTTCATACTTTGCCGGTTTGTCATTTAGCATTCTATAGAATGCCTAAGAAATGTGTGAAATATTAATCGTTTCATACATTTCCGGCCAGTTTTCTGCATTCTATAAAATGTCTAGATATTCTATAGAACGCCGGCTTTCATACATTGCCGGTAACATGAGGTTATACGAATTTTATATTCAGAGAAAATAAATGTAAAAATAGTGTTCAACTCATGCCGGACCCCATTTGCCATGGTTAAAAAGAAAAAAATACTCTTGAAAATAAGAAAAATATATCTTTCAGTATCCAGAGGCAGCGGATCCCCCCACTGGGCCTGAGCCCTGGTATTTTGTTCCTCCTAACCTACCGTCTCGGAAGGCCTGTCCAGTCGCCTTAAAACGCCAAAAATTAGTTCATATTAAGGGTACTTGAATCACTATTCCGTGTAATATGAAACGCCACTAGATCACTATACCTTACTATGGCGTTATAAAAGCGGCACCACCTAATAAAGATTAACACAAACAATTTCATTACATTAACGCATGTATCCTTTCCTGTGATTTTTAAACTTTAATAAATTAATTTAAAGAAACTTCTGATAAATCAAAGACACCAACGACTGACTCAAAGGACTTGATTATTTGGAATTAAAAAAAAGTAAGTGCATTCGTAGCTTAGCCCTTTATTTCCCGACAGTACTTAAAAGTACTGCTTTAACCGCGCTATAATCTTCGTAATTTGACAGTTTTCGCAAGGGTATTCACATGAACACGAGGAAAGTAGTTCCGACAGCTAGCAGTAGATGGCAGTTGAAGACCAAAATTTATTTTTTTAATTATTGTTCAAATTAATTAAATTATTTTATTTAATTAAAAAGATATTTTCTTCTTTCACTTGGTTATTCTGCATTAAAACGTATCTAATGATGCCAAAATAAAATTGAAAAGTTGCTGGTAAGTTAATTAGGTAAATAGAGGGTTAAAGTGGCCGCATTCCTGACGTGAAAAGACGTTACTGGACGTCATAAAATGTTGTTTTCACGACGTCCTCAAAAAACATCTTTCTAACGTAGTGACATATCCCTAAGTTATTTTTATTTCAACAATATACTCCATCACTAACTAGACACTCGCCATTTATTAATAGATTATCTACCCACATTTCATTATTTCCTAAATTTTAGCTTAAAGAAACTGCTCAGAAAGAGAAAACTTCAGACAGATTTAAAAGGTCATTTTCTCGGAAAATATAAAACATTCTTTAAATAACATTTCGATCAGTTTTTTCGATTGAATTCAAGAAATTCCAGACTAACAAATTACATTTCAGAATTGCACTATTATCAATGCAAGATTCGAGGATTGAAATATGATACTTAAAACAATTAACTTTAGCACCGAGCTGAAAAAATCCTTTTCACAGACAGGAATTTTTACATTTTTCGGGATCCAGGAGGTAGTTCGGGGTTTTATTTCAGGAGATTGAATGGTTTTATATTATCTTTCCTCTCATTCAATTTTGAAGTAAAAATTCAATTAAATGCCCACTACCACTATTCTATATTTCAGCTACGAAGAATTATATATTTTGAGCTATGCTTGAACATTATTTAGCGAAATTTTCTAAATTAATCTTTCTCACTTTATCGTATTAAAATCAGACTTGGATTTCAGATTTCATCAACGAGAATCAAAAATATTGTAATAGGTAAGTTTATAAAATCAGAGAAATAATTTCCGCTGTGTAAAAACCGACACCATTTCACAGATTGAATTAAAACTGAATCTTTGCAAAAAATTCATAAAAATGGGTTTTGAAAAAAACCGAATGTTTGAAATGAAAGTATCCTTAGTCAAAGCCTTGTAAAAAAATACAAATGATAAAAACCATTTTTAAAAACACATTTTTATTAATATATTAAAAGGAAGAAATGTTTTTAGAATTATTTTCTACTTTTTAGTCTTTAATTTATGATTCATTGTTTATAAATATTAAGGTATCTTTGAAAAAATTTCTTAAATTCACAATCAGGTGGCGCCACTGAATGGAATCAAAATTTTATTAAACCATTAGATTAATTGATAATCGAGTTCGGAAAATATCATTGTCATCGAGAACACGCAAGTGTACAAAATTTGAAAAGCCTAGCACTTCAGAAAGTGAGTGAAAATAGAATAAAAAATTCAGTATTTACAAACATGAAGCAATTAAATAAAAGTATTTAATAAACAAGTTGTCATAAGAACGTCAAATCACAGTGGTATACATTTCAGAGCATGGGGAAACAACTGATGGAAAAATTTTAAAAATGAACCATAAGAGAAAACAAGACAACAGTCCCTAGTATAAACATAATTCAATTATCATCATATAATAATCCAATTACAATCGTGATGCATACTAATTTCGAATTGGAAGTGATAAAGGGATACAGGAGTGCAATAGATTCTAAAAGTTGTCTCAGAATCTAAAGATTCATTTAATTAATATATTTAAAATAAAGAATTAGAAGGTAAGAAATCAAATTATTGATTCTAATTTGGGGATTATATTTCAGAAGAAGAAAGTGGCAACGGCTTTTCACAAAAAAAAGACGGAAGAATTCTCTTTGAATGAAGTCAGATCATTTTCACATAATGCACGGGAAACCTCCCATGCTAATTTAATTTTGAAATCCAATGCACATTTTTCAGGAGGAAAAAGGATGTGATGTCTCAGCGCAAACTAACACAATGTGCAGCTGAATGTTAAATAGCATGCTCATGTAATGTCATGTGATGTAAATTGATTCCATTTGCACTGCATAGCCCCATCTGGTTCCTGAGTTGCAAAACCTCCTATATGTTTTTGTACCAACCATCTTGCTGAGATACGGAACAATTTTAATATTTACTATGTTGAAGCTTTATGGTAATAATAATCATATGGCTTTGTAATTATAATCGTTGTACAAATTGTTTCTTGCAAGTGAAAATTTAATCTGAAAGTAAATTTTTAAGCCAATTCAAGTGAAATCACAGCTACGTGCTAAATGTAATTGCATTCGTCAACTAACATTTAATAACACGTGAACTACTTGACGTCTTGTTGCTGACTACTTCTGTTTTTAACTATCATTCATTTCCCCATGTTCTGAAATGAACACCACCGAAATCAGGCGTACTTATGACGACTTTCTTTTCTCTTACAGCTCTATGAACAAATATACTTTAACTCTAACCATTTTGTATATATTGAAGTACTGGAGTACAAGTACTGAATATATTCAGTATATTTAGTATATTCAGTACTTGATTAAATCCCGTTTTGAAGATACGCAAGGGTTAATAGAGAAATTTGAACCTTAGTCTGCATTCTAACGCGATTATTCTCGAAGTTTTGAAGTTATGAGTTTAGCTAGCCGCCAAATATCGCTAAATTGGGCTTAAGTTAAGTATCAAAGAGAAATATCCTATTTTTTGCAATAGACTTTCGGTGTCCTGTTTAAAACATAGACACATATATCAAGATAGAATTTTAGTGAATCCGCCAACAAAAAAAACAACTTTAAGGAAGTTAAATCTACTTCAGAAAAAAACGTAGAAACGTCAGAAAACGTAGTTTTCGTCTACAAATATTTTTTTATAATAATACATACAGATATGATATTTGTTGTGCTCTGTCTTGTTTCTAAGGAATATTGGAACTTGAATCTGATATTTGCTTATAAATAGCGATTTATTTAGATTTTTTCGAATTACATATACATAACATTAGGTATATTCAGCTGTACATACGTCTATAATCAGGTTTTTACGTAAATATATTTTGATTTTAGCTCTAAAGGACTAGAAAGCATTTTGGTGAAACACATTTTCATCTTCCTGTAGAAGGAAAAACAAGAAGTTGAGAATGATGCCCTGGGAAAAAGCTTCATAAACGAATAAAAACTCTTTGTAAAGAATGTAATATTCCTTTATGTGAAGTCTATTTCTTATTGTGCCTCACAAAATCTACACTTTTCGTTTTTTGATAAATACGCTGCTTGCTACTCTTTGTTTGTTGGCACCTGCTGGTATAAATTTGCATCATACTTTTAGTCATTCCCTAACAACATTTTTTTTAGCAAATTTATGTCGTTTGACCTTAAACTTAGCGAAAATAGAGTGTTTATATTCAGGGACAAAAGAATTAACCAAATATTTTAGAAAGATAAAAATCATAAAAGATCAAATAAAAGACAGA
Organism: Araneus ventricosus; assembly: GCA_013235015.1. Lineage (NCBI taxonomy): Eukaryota > Metazoa > Arthropoda > Arachnida > Araneae > Araneidae > Araneus > Araneus ventricosus. The sequence continues at coordinate 871,686 of BGPR01000137.1, read as the reverse complement.
TTAATGATTTAGGAAAAAGATAACACTTGAATATATAACAAAATAAATTTTCAAGAAAATTGTATGATAGTGTAAATGACCCGCTATTTTTTATCCGCATCTTAGGAATAAGATATCTAGTTTAAGTAAAAGCAGAACAAATGTGAAAGAAAAGTTCCTTCAAATACCCTTGGGTAAAGAATTTGACACAGAAAGTTTAGATCTTTCCTTTTCGTGTTACAGAGAAACATTTCCAATTGTTTCGTAATACCTTTCCAGCATTTGGAAATGTATTGTTATACCTGAAAAAGCAAAGTAATTCTATCGAAGAAAATTCTTTGCATTGAGGTATTTCATGTGCATTGCCAAGTTAGCCTCTCTCTCTCTCTCTCTGCTACTATTTATGTTTATTTATATATTTTATTTTTAATTTACCCTCACAATGCATAATTTTTAATTAAAGACAAACGACAGTAAACGCTATTTTTGGAAAAGTAGAAATAATCGACAAATTCGAATTTTGTTAGTACCGGTTCTGTCATTGGGGATATTGGGGTTTTTGAAATTGGATAGAGGACCACTACAATATCACATGATGGCAAGTAGATCTCTCGTATGTTGTTTTAACAATAAATGTACATTTGTATTATTTCAAAGGGAATATTTCTTCGCCAGTTTTCAAATAATGGTCAAAAATAATTTGAAAAGCCACAGTGGAAAGTTCGAATCATCAAATCAAAAGTAAGACTTATTTAAAGGGAATATGAAAGAGAAATAAATTATCATTTATTTCCCATCCATTTTTTCATATATTGATACCCTGTCAAATTTCAGTGAAAATTGTCAGGCAAATATATTAAACATTTTGCGAAAATATTTAATATTATTTTGCATTCTGGCGGTTCTTAACAATCACCGTGATGATTGTTAAAAATCACTCCATTTAATTTCACAGCAGAAAAAAACATGCCATATGTTTTATCAAATTTTTAACCAATACTTCGCTCTTTGTGGAAGAAAAACATTATTATTATTATTATTATTATTATTATTATTATGTAAAAATTTGGGTTTATTGAAATCAGTGGATACGTGGAGAGATAAAATAATAAATAAGTCGAAGAATCATTTAAACTAAACTTCATTACTTTTTACCAGGTAACGCTCTTAACTATCGAGATATGTAATATACTCAAATGAGAATAATCTTTTCTATGAAATAGGGGACCAAGCAAAATTTGCTTTTTCGAAAAGCACCTAAGGAGCGAAAGTGGGAAAAAACACTCTCTTCAACCAGCTAATAAATCTTTTTCAACTATAAATTGCGTATTTAAGTCTGTTTTAAATAGCTTATATATATATTAAATAAATTTAACTAAAAACGTTTTTAAAAACACGCTTTTATTAATGAACTAAGCAGCAGAATTTTTTTTATTCGAATTATTTTCCACTTTTTAATCCTGAGATCTATTGTTTCTCAAACTCATTTCCAGGTGGCGCCACTGGTACAGAATAAAAATTTACTTTAATTAATGATTAAGTGATAATTAAATTCTAAAAATATTAAAATAAGGTATTATCATCGAGAATACGCAAGTGTACAAAATTCTAGTCCTCTAGCACATCAGAAAGTGTGTGAAAAATTGATTGCAAAGTTCCTTCTTTGCAAACGTGAAGCAAGCCAAGCTAAAGATAAGTGTTTAAAAAGGTTAAAACTATGATTCATACATGAAAAGGAATAAAAAAAGTGATATCCCCGAACTCCTGGACGCAAACTTACGACCATCAAGGGCTCAAAAATAGAAAGTTATCTTGAAGAAAATGAAGATTCTGAAAAGCAGAGAGCAACATTTTATTATCTGAAAGACATTTATGTAGTAATTAGTTGCAACCTTCACTTATTCAGTGACATAATCTCCGTGTTCAGGCAAGCATTTGAGACTTCGGAGTATTAACTTAAAATGTTATTTTCGTTAAAAAGCTTCTGTAGTAACTGCAGAAGATTAATGGTATGAAGCTGTGTTTCTTTTTGAATAGCTCAGTTTATTTTAATTACACATTAAAATTTTCAGTTTATTTAAAGGATAATAAATTTGAACTATTTTCATGACATTAGTTACTTAATACTGAACTAGACAGTTCCCAACAATGATGCAAGTCCATTCTTCTTAAAACTTTTCAGTCAGGAGGATGTGATTACAATCCAGAAAAGAAAAACTTTGGACTCGGGGGTTCTCAGTTGTGCGATAGACATGCGCAGCAGTTTCAGTGGCGTGCATTAATTGGGATTACTAGTTACACATTCAAAAAGTTGAAGATTGCGCCCGCCCATAAAGTGTTAATGAGCTATTCACTACAATAATTCGCGTTAGGAAACGAAAAAAAAGTCCTTGGCTTTTTCATGTTTGATATAATGATAGAAAATGTATTTAATAATTGTTTGTTTAAGTCGGAGATCCTCAAGTTGAAAGGAGTGTAACAACAAAAAGGGAAAACACATGATACAAATAATAAAAGATACAATTTGTTGATTCAAAAATAAAATATAATCGCTTGTATTTGGCACCAGGCACTATCGAAATAACGGCATTTTCGAAGGTATAAATTTAAATCCGAAATTTAGGCTTATGAGATAAAAAAAATACGTAACGGTTTAATGAAGAGGTTGTACAGGTTTGGGTGGATGCAGACGCTTTTGTTTCCGTCACACCCTCTGTTGATGACGATGCCATAATCGAAAATGCACTGGGAGAGGGAAAAAATGACTAGGATGGTTTAGTTTAGTTATATTAACTCCCCGTTTTGATACAACACTAGGGCTATTTTAGGACGAATCTCGTCATTTTGAACCACCGTCAGATGAAAAAGACGACGCCTGATCTGGCAACCCATCTTCATACCACACCAGCGTGAGGACGTTTCACCAACGAAGTCAGAGTGCACCAGGCCCACATTCACGGCGGATGTCTAGTGAAATCGGGTTTCGAACCTGAAACCCTTCTGCCCCGAAGCCGAGACCTTGCCTCGATGAGGAAGGAGAGGATTAAGATGGAGATGACACCCAGACGAAGATAGTTGCGTGGAAGGAAGCAAACGAAGGATTGTAGACTCATAAAATTTGCCGAGCAATGTTCATCAATTACGGCACGTGATGTTATGAAGCTTCATTGTGTACATATAGAATTATTAAAACTAAGGCGATAATCTCAAATCTTAAGCTTATTTAAGCAGACGGACAATCGAAGTTATATGTCAGCATGCTAAGAAGTGCTTAACTTTCATGTAATAATGTGTATGGTAATTTTAAAATTTTGTTTAATTTTGTTTTTCTGAAATATAAAATTACGTATGTGTGTTTTAAGTTTAAATAATCTGTACGATTTTAGATATTATTTATTTAATTATGGCAGATGTAATTTCTACAAATAGCATCACAAAATGTGAACAGGTAAGTTCTAGGAACATATATTCAATTATGTAGAAATATTTCTTCTCCAGCATCGGCGAGGCCCCATTGTTGCCGGAAAAGAGAGATTCTACTATATCACCCTTAAAAATCGATAAATGCATAAAAGCGACTTAAAATGTGCGTCGATGTTATTTGTTTTAAGTTTGAATATTATTTGGAATGGGGAAAGAAAAAATTGAAGATGACCGCTATGAAGTCCTTTATTGAGAAATGGATCCCAAACACTAAAAAATTAAAGTCAGCTGAATCGAGTCAATTAACTAGTGTCATAACAAAGATAACTGCGCATGTCAACTAATATATAACTGTACAGTGCGTTGAGCTGTATTGAGATAACATGTTCTTTTTCCTCCTGCAAGATACGCAGTGGATTCCAAAATTAATTTCGTGGGACGGGACAAACTTGACGCATGTCGTGAGCTTAACTGACGTTATTCAGTAATTTTGTTATAATGATACCTTCATCGAACTCGCTGTGACTTCTCGACCTACTGTCTGTCCGCCAAGAGAATTCTGCTCGCCAAGTTGTCTCGTTGACGGCGGTCGTTATAGCAATTGATTATGTTAGGGAAGATCCATTTCGAATAGGAGGAATCTGACGGAAATCGGGATTTTATTTTATTCTTGGCGCCAGTTTGCGGCGGTAAAAAGAGTACATCATTCGTGAACTTCTACCTTTTCGAAATGGATTCCTCCTATGGTAGCGTTTTTCTATAGCGACCGCCGTCAAAGGGGCAACTTGGAGAACAGAGTTCTCGTAGTGGACAGACAGTACTGATTTCGGCGTTGTAGTAACAAAAAAAGTAAGTGTTGTTCGTTCATTTGTACGTTTTCTAAAATCTTTTAGAAAATCTGTCCGAATATTACCCGCAGTACTGTTTTGTTTCCTCTGCTATAAAATTATTTGACACCTTCTGCTATGCGAATGTGTTAGTGTTTTGATTCAACTAAGAATCCATAGGACATTCGAGATGTTTATGAATTCAGCGTCGTTTTTGTATTGAATTATAACGTCAGCAAATGACCTCATTTTAGCTTAGAAGGCTAAAAATACGATAATTCAATGAGTGTCTTTCCAAAACACTTTCTCATAAATTTCCGAAACTCGAGCATATTCATAAGCAAAAAAGAAAAGAAGATAATTATTAACTCAAATAGAATATTTCAAAAATATTTCCTTGCGTGGAATAATCTACGTATAGAATTATTTGCAGCCGTATTAAAAAAGCGAAATCATGTCATTAAGTCTTTTTAAAGCACAATTATTTTATACCAGCCAAAGAAATACAGTACATTCTCTTTGTTTGCCGAACCTAGCTTAATTTTTCGATTGCAATAAACATTCGTTTTATGTTGTAATCTTTACTTTAATGGTCCGTGTGAAATGAAGATCACAATTGTGATATATTTATTATTTATGAATACTTATCCTTATAATAAATACCATATCCCCCTAGAAAGAATACTATATGAATAAAAAACAGCCTCTGTACAACCAAAAGACTACGGAGTCTCACTTCGGTTGTATTCAGATGTCTGAAGTTTCTACTTCTCACTCATCTCTGCTCTGTTACCTTCCTTCTAAAAAAGGAATATATGCATCCTTCGGAGTCCGGATCTCTGTCAGATCCTTTTTAACCCTCTGACTGCGAAGCCCGCGATTTCCGCGGGTTGGAAACAAGTCTATTTTCTGCTGCCTCCTGCGATTTTCACAGGCTAATATGTTTACTTGGTACTTTTATAACGTTGGATCATATTATACTAATAAAGCTTTGCATATAAATTACAACTCGCTTGGCTCAACGGTATTTGAACACGTCTGCAAACGTTGCATCTAAGTACTGATTTATAAAAATTACACAGTCAAAGGGTTAATACCGTATGTTTAGTGCAGCATGGACAAATATGGCTCTTGCATCACTAAACACAAACAGGCCCTTTTGAAATATCTCCTCATAATTTTGAACCATGGGCAGATGACGGGGCAATATTCAACTTCATCCCCATTTCCAAACTTCCCCTCCCCAACAAAATGAAGTGGTTCGCCACGCGACAACTTTCAGGAGGTTTCGGTGGTGTCATAAATGACCCTCCTTCTGTCCCGAAGTTGAGACAGTTTCTAAGACACCCTAGCCCACCCTTGTTAACGGATATCGGGATTGGCACAAGCAGTTTTGATTGATGTATCTGAAGAATGTTACACCGCACAGTGGTTCAGTTTCGGATTTTTATGAAAATTAATAAAATGTGTATTTATTACGAATCTTAATGCGATAAATTTAATAACTTTAACCCTTTTACTACTAAAAGGGACATATACGTCCCACACACATTTTATAATTACTGCTGCTATAAAAATTGCTTTGAAACACATTGTAATATGCCCTAAGAACAATTGTCCACTTTTCATCTTTAGTCACCTAAATGGCACATCCCTTCAAAGCCATTATTTACCAAAGACTTTTCTTCTGTGCTTGTATGTTCGATAAATTTGATCTACTGGTAAGCAATAATAATAATTTTTACAATAATATAGTTGAAATATTGTAAATATAAACATAAGTTTTAGCAGTAACTAATAATAATCATGCTTCATGCATAAAAACGTCATGTTTTTTTTGGTTATGGGACTATTATGTCCCAGCCTTTGGTTTAAAATCCCCTCGAAGTAAAAAAAAAAACATTTGGTTTATTTGGAGCCTATTATCTTCATTCGCATAGAAAATTGGATAATTTTTTTAAAAAAATTCTGCTTAGAATATCGAATGAAAGAATTCATAGTCAAAGGGTTGAGTCATAAAGAAGACCGTAGTCGACAAAAACATTATTTACTGAAGAAATATATTTATAATAATAAATTTGTCCCATCTTTATAATGCTTAATCTATTTCCTATTCCTCTTATACAGAACGAGCTGTGTTTCTACTGCTTTCTGAAAATCTGAATCATGGATGAGTGAAAATTATGAATCATTTTCACATATGGTGTCGTCATCAGCAAAAATAACTGTATGCGCATCAACTCCTTCACTTTTGAGCAGTTCTAAAGTCTCTGTATTCAGTTTCATTTTTTTTTAATCTCTCATTCTGAAATACCTTTTAAGGAACGACGACGGGATCTGAAACAATTAGTAATTGGTTCGTTATATCTTCATCAGTTTTGGAACGGGGTATTTTTCCGGGATGCATTTCTTACATTCCTTATGACAACTTTTTTACGCTTCTTCCAAAAGTTCTTAATTGGGATTGCAAAGTTATCTATTATTTTCGGTCTAGGTATTAAACTTTTATGAACCAAAATCGGCATTGGAAACAATCTTTATAGTAATCTAACATACAATTCGTTGGCAATATTCTTCGAATTCAGGCACATTGATGGAACATTCAAATGGTGAAAAATTATCTAATTAATTTCATATCTATCTCTGCTAAATCGGAAGTTATTTCAGATCGCGGAAGAAATGTCTTGCACTATTGCTGTTGCTAATATTCCGTTCTCCTTGTTTGGGGGTTATCTAACAATAGCCCTGTATCTCCTTGTATTCTTAAATAATCTATTGCTTTCTGGAACTTTGGACTCTGCACTATGAACTTGCCAGATTTTGATATTTAATCGATAAGAAATATATAGCATGTATTCCATAAATTTGAGAAAAGCATGAAGTGTTGACAGTCCCCCACGAAAACGTTTCAAGATTGCGTTTTTTTTTCTGTATTACATATGGGGCCTCCCGGGTTCTGTGTTGGGCTCGGTTGCTTCAATTCACGCCATACCTCTCTAACTGGTCTTCGTGGCCATAGGCCTCGAGATTATGAAGTGTAGTTATGTATGTGTGAACATGGTAACTCAAGCAACGGAATGAGCTTGAAGAAGGAAATTTGGCTTGCGCTCTTAATATCAAAATTGAAAATTTGTGTCAAATTTCGAATAAAATTCAATAATGCAGAGCTGTCTGTTTGTCCATGTGTATTTTAACATGATTGCTCAAAAACGCAAAGAGATGAATGAAAAGAAATTTTCACCAGTATTGTAGGTCTGTATTGTTACATGCTGTTCCGTCTGATATTGTTACACCAGTATTGTAGGTCTGTATCAAACTTTGGACCGAATCTGTTAAATTGTAGACTCTCTGTCTGTCCGTGTATATGTAAACACGATAACTAATCTATAACGAATTAAAAATGAAATTTGGTATGTGGTATTTTTTTCAAAATTGTAAATCTGTATCAAATTTGGAATCAAAACGGTTGACGGGAAGAGGCACTGTTCCAAAATGCATATTCGGTTTTCTTCACTGTACGACGAAGCCAGTGGCGTAGGAAGGAGGGTTCAGTGGGTGCGGCCCGCACCAGGTACCAACTCTGAGGGGGTGACAAAAAATTGCCTGTTTTGTATTAATGCGCCTTTTTGTTACATAAAATAACGTGAAAAATAATTTACATAGGCTTTAACAATCATTAATTGCAGCAAATTGCGGGTGAACGATGTGATGCTGGAATGATTTAGTATTATAGTGTGGTGCTTGGGGAAGGTTCTGTCTCGTTTCTTTTGAACTGTGCTGGTGCTCAAGTAAACAAACAACCGGTCCTGTGACTCATTGTCTCATCCCTGCCACAAATATCATCGTTACACGAATATCGAAACCAGAGGAGCAGCTCAAACTCTGTTGCCTGCAATGTGTGATTTCTCATTTCTGTGTTTATGGAATAATGTCTTAAATGAAGTCAACCACGTTCAAAAGTATTTGCAGATTTTTGTATTAAACTTCGAGAAGTCTGTTACCAAGATGAGAAGTTTAAAGGTCTTTTTAAGCTGTAGTTTAGAGCCACCGATTGGCAACGCTCTACCAGCTGACGTTAGGTCACATGACTGATCTTCTTTTTTTTACTTGTGTCAGACATTTTTGTTCGATTGTGCAACAGAGCGTGATACTCAGGACTACCCACTATGATTTATCATGATTTGATGTAAAGGGCAGTCCCCGCACTCCTAATTATCTTTATCATCTTTTTCTGTAACGTTTGTGCCGTCTTAAATATTCGTCTTGTGCCAATTAAATATTAAAAATAATACAACTGTGTTTTAGCCTGACGTCATCTCACATGGGAGCTAGGCTTCCATCCTACATGGGGCAGATTTCTTACATTGTATATTAAACTGATTTATTAATAAAAAGTCATTTTACTTTTTTTATTCATAAAAATTGTTTACAAAATAATTAACATTATGCCTCTTTACTTAACCAATTTAATGAATAAATTGCTTTCTCAATAAATTTCATTTTATATTTTGGTGGACATGGGGGTAACAAGTTTAAACTCAGCACCGGGTGCCACCAGACCTTGTTACGCCATTGGACGAAGCTAAACACATAACGCTCCATATTGTGAAAGTATGCGAGAAAGTCGAAGAGAAAATTAACCCGGGTTTTTTTCAAGTAAAGGTTGTTACGTAAATGCTCACAAATAAAATGATGGCAGTAAGCAACATAGAATAGTTTGAGTTAAGAATGGGTGACCAGACGATATCGTTTTCATAAAACTAGCTGAAAATGTCTTACACTATCCAGAGAATGTCGACAGTTAATATTTTCTCATCAAACTAGGAAAATATGCACAGGCATAAACGACGGCATTCGTACAATGATTGATCATTTATAAACTTGTTTTTCTCAGGACTAATTAATTTATTACATTACATTTCAATGTAACAAAAGGTTGCTTAAATTACCCTTAATTAAGACAATCTAGAAATTTTAGATAGTTTTAAATCCGGATTTTATTTAAAGCTAAGACCATTCTGATGTATAAATCTGCACCGAATCATTCATTTATGAAAATAAAGGAACCTCTCGGGGTAAAAATGTATCAAGTTGGAAATTCTCCGGCAAAAAAACAAGTTATTAATTAAAAATTTATTAAGTCATTATACCTGTTTTATTATTAAACAATACCAAGAAAATGGACTCAGATAAACGCATAAAAAAGAGAGCGACTGTGAATACTTGCCCTTGAAATGAAAGATTTTAAAAAATTTCGCGGACATTGCGAAATAATATATAAAGAAGAAATATTTCAGAATTAAAATTGGAATTACATAGAAGTATTTTCAAAACTACGGACAATGTACCTGTCGTAAAGCAAAATATCATGTCTATATACTCTAGTACGAAATCCTACGTAGACTAAATAACTTTAAAAAGCCTCAAAAATATTTCATAAAATGTCCGTAGCCAAAGAGACACAGTCCTTTAGTAAAACTACTCTTAGAAAAGAATGAAGGTTAAATATATTTTCCAACGATTGCAAATTTTGAACAAGTCAAGATAAGAACAAGACAGAAGCCATATTGAATCATACACATACAGGAATCGTGATCTAGTATTTGTGAGTACCTCGTATTCTACGGATCTGTTTTTCGATGCATGAATGAATAGTAGCAATAGTTCAAAGAATAGTAAAAATATGCTTAGAAAAGAATGAAGATTTAATATATATTTCTACGATGGACAAATTTTGAACAAGTCAAGACAAGAATAAAACAGAAGCCATATTGAATAATACACATGCAGGAATCGTGATCTAGTATTTGTAAGTGCCTTGTATTCTACGGATCTGTTTTTCAATACATGAATGAATAGTAGCAATAGTTCAAGGAATAGTAAAACTATGCTTAGAAAAGAATGAAAGTTTAATATATTTTCCAACGATGGACAGATTTTGAACAAGACAAGAATAAGACAGAAGCCATATTTAATCACACACATGCAGGAATCGTGATCTAGTATTTGTAAGTGCCTTGTACTCTACGGATCTGTTTTTTAATGAATGAATATGAATAGATATCTGTATTTAAGAGGATATTAAATACGAAAAGGAGCAGTTTTCTTATAAAAATAACTTTCGAATATTTGTGAAAATTGTGGTTAAATCGACATTACTTAATCAACCAATTTTTATTATTTATTCATCATTATGATTTAAGGGACTTACTCTCATTCTAACTCTGAACTTTAAAAAATGATTTAATTTTTTTAATGAATATCCCCCTGATCCGAAACAAAGAGAAAAAGTTTTTAAGAACAAAACCCATAAAAATTAAAAACTACTTTTTTATATCTCAAAATTTGACTTTATCTGAAACTTAACTAAAAAGTTATAAATTCTCATATTTTTGATGAAAAGATGGTAATTTATCTTATGAACGAAAATGCTTTTTTTTTTCAATATAAAGCGAAATTTGTTTTATAATCTGGCTGTGTCGAGCAGAAAATCTGATTCTTTTCTTTCCCCTGCAACGCACAAACACAATATTTTTCCCAAAAAATTTTACATTCACTTTGTAAAATTATTCATTTCCATTGTTTTTCGTGAATTATAATATATTCTTCTGTGCAAAGGTGATTAATATCAAAATTTCAACCTTTTATTTTATATATTTCAGCGTGTGCTATAGAAGTGATACTAAAACTTAATATATCGAAAGACTTAATTTACAGGAATAATTTCATATTTTCAAATTCATCAAGTTAATTGAGAAAACCTGTGCGTAAAAACTGACAAACTCTATTGATCATCAATTGCTTTTAGGTTTATCTTTTATATCCAGAGTTGAAGCAGTGGAAAATTTGTCCAAAAACCATCCATGTTCCCCTATACTTCTGTCTCCTATTATCGACCCACCCTGATATGCAAGCCCGCCCTCAGAGGGCGAAACAGTCTCTTGGAGGGGCCGCCCGCAGTGTTTTGCACCTGAGAGGGCTATTACCTCACCTGTGCCGAAGGCGCGTCAGATACTCTATCCCGCAAGAGCCCCATTGGTTAAAACCGATGCAGGGTGGAAGGTGGAACACACCTGTAGCGACCGAATTTTTTCGATTTGAATCGAATGGCATCGAAATCGGACAACATGCAAAAACATCAGTCTGTAGTTTCTATAAATCAGTATCTTAGATAGGTGCATTATTATTGCTTAATAAAATGCTACTTTTCAAAAAAAAAATGTTATAAGAGACCTAAAAGTAATTTGGCTAATTTTCAAAAATCGTTTGTTTAACTCAATGATTTCGTGTCGCCATCTTGTGGTCTTTATTATAACTAAAACTTACAATGTTTTTGTTTTGTTTTCCTTTCTTCGATCTATCATTTAGTATTCCTTGAATTTTTTTAAAGAAAATTTAAACTCTTTCTAACAAAACTGTAAACGCCGTTCACGGTTTATTAGAAAGAAAATAAGTTTCATACTTGAAGAAACTTAATGAGTAAAATTTTATACAGCGCTATAAAGCTATGCAGCGCAAAGAGTTATTCTCAGCATTAATTCGTATTTTATAACTTATGTTCATCGCCTAGCATAGCTCTCAAATTGCTGATTATAATAAGACATACTTTAATACAGTATAAGTTTTTCATAAGTTCACATTCAGACATCCTAAAAGATGACGATTCCATATGTGATCTTGTAACAGATATTTGGAGCGACGAAAACTATAGTAACCATCTGCCAACTGATTTATTTGCCATGTATATTGCTTTAGTTGCACAAAGATATTGCACAATATTTTTACGATATGGTTAAATAACCGCAGTACCATACAATATCGCAATAATATTATAGAGTTTCATGTACTTCATAGATATTCTGCAATGTCATAACGATTGAACAATTACGTAAAAGCACTGTACAGCATGTTTCTGCGACTAGGTTTATTTTATATGGCATCAACTGATTTTACATTCTTCTGATTTTCTGCATTTCTTCAACCGATTTTTCAATTCGATAACTAAAAATTACAAAAGCTATTCATAAAGCAGCATTAATTAGCTCTTTACAACAATTTCCATAGACCATATCCTTAGAATAATCCATAGACCAAATATCCATCGAATTTTAATTCTTCAATATTGAAAATAATGGTATGGATTTGTAGAAATAAGACTTCGAACATTTTCTGTTATATATTTTCTTTCTGTTTTTCATTGCTGACAGTTGAAAATGCAGAAGACCTATCAATTCTGAAAAATACTGAAGATACCTAGGATCGGCCATCTGGGGGGAGGGTGCGATGGGTCTAATGCGCCCGGGCCCCACGACCTGAGGTAGGCCCCCGAAATCATCAAGAGCTAGACAATCGAGCCTCATTCAATTCAAAAATCAATCAGTTCATCACAAGACATAAGCTCTTCGTGACCTATCGTCACAGGTTCGGTTTATGTTCACATTATCGTTGCGTTTGCGGTGATAAAGATCACTAAGCAACAGACCGCCCCGTGACAAAACACTTTCATTTCATGAAGCCCAGTGCTGAAAATCTTTCGACGTGGTGTGAAAATATTGTTCAAAACAAAAAATTCCCTGGCACGACTCATGAATATTATGAAGATCCTATAAGAACGAAGGCATGATATCATAATTAATTAAGAAAGACTTTTCTCGATTTCACTAGTAATTAAAGACATTCATTACAGAGTTTTTCAGAATACTTAATGTGTTGATTGTTGTTGTTGTTTTAATTTTATTTTTTCTCTCTTTTCTGCAATTCATCTTTACGCTGAGAGGTTTTTGTATAACAGTAAATCTTATCTGGTTGGTTCCATGTGGATAAATAATAATAATAATAAACGCTCATTTTTCATTTTTTTTAATTTTTAAGAATGAAGAATTATATAACTCGGGTTGGTAGATTAGCGCTCGCGAAAGATTTCTGGTAAGCCTATAACACACTTTCTAGTACTGTAAGGCCCTCGCTCACCCACTCTAAAGAGAGGGTCAACCCTGTCAAATATCAGAAGCAGTTATCTCTTTTCCAAAGTCGAAACATAGAACTAAAAGGAAGATAATGTTATTTCTAGGGGATGCTACAAATGCAGAGTCGTATAATGCAGATGCAAATGAAAATCTAATCCAGAAAATGGATTTGTCAAGACGACTGATAGAGGACCAAAAAGATTTAAATAACATTACTAGACATTTTGCAATACATATTAAATAATAATTATAATGAAGTATTTCTAAATGTGCTAATAGTATTTAATTTTTTTTCCTTACCACTTACCATAGCAAGTGCAGAACGTTATTTCAGTAAATTAAAATTATCTCCTATCAAGCATAAGTGAAGATCGCTTAAATATGCTGGCTATATTAAGCATTGAAATGGAAACTGCTAAAAATTGCATTTTTCAAGGACGATAAATGTACTAACAAACAAAAAATCGCATACAGAAATAAATATATTATTCATCAAATATATTTAATGTTATTTTGAATCCTTTTATTTTTGTCTTTGAAAAAATATTTTAGCACCTCCAAAGATTCTTTATATCCGGGCCCCTTTATAGGGATGACAGGCCCTGAAGACACCCTACATTCGGATGATATCAAGTATTAACTCAAGATTACATTTTTATATTAAAATACGGCTCCATCTCTTTGTTGGTTCGATTTTCGAATGACACGAAACAATAATGAGGTTTGAAATAGAAGATATAATTGTTTTAAATTCAATTTCATTGATTTCTTTGCACAGTCGAACTTTTTTCTAGCACAAAATTCTTCCTAGGGGAATTTTTATAATTTGTAACCAACGTATGGATCCTTCAAAGAATAAAAAATGTCATACTACATTACGTATGCAGCGCGATCTTTCTTACATGAAAAAAAATCGTTCAACGTGAAATTATCTTCAACTTAATTTTAGAAAATGGAGTGGTACACGTTTTATAGGAAAAGAAATACATTTCTTGCTCATTGAGCGAGCAGGCTATCCTCTGTCCTCTGGAAAGAATAATTCACCAAAATTTCTATTTCAGTAAATTTCTCTTAAGGGTGCAGTTACTGTCCTGAGCGAATGATATATCTACAAGATTCATTTATTTTGTAAAATACTTATTCTATCATGTTACATTTCAACCTTTCCTCAATATATTTTGCTTTTACAACTGATTGCGGGTCAGAAATCAACTGGTCAGAGAGCCTCAGCTTCAGGGTGGGAAGATCGTAGGTTCAAGATTCAATGACATCAAAGGACCCTCATGCAAATGCACTTGCCACCGCCGCGACTGGAAGTGATAAAATTAAATAAATATATAATTCAAATATCCTCACGTTCGTGAGGCGTGGAAGTTTGAAGAGAGCAGAGTTAGCTTAGGCATTGCCCCTGTCCCCTGACCAGAGCTTAAAAATACGATATCCGTTAAACAGTATCTTCAAAATGTGAAGTAAATGTCGTTCCACTATATCCCAAATGAAAGATTAGAGGGCATTAAAAGCAGTCAACTGTATGCAACGTTATGTTTGTTTAGTGAAATGAAAACAATTTTTACGGTTGAGCAGCCTTTTTCATTAAAATGTCAGATAGATACCAAAAGTTCCAAAAATGTTTAAGAGTGTGCTTTAATTGTCTCTAGTCTTCGAAATCTTCCTTCAGCCATATTTAGTTAGAGGTGCTTTACGATGGCAAAATAGAGTTATACTTTTATGAGAAATTTATGAAAGCAGCTCTAATGCTTATTACTTCTTGCACTGTATTGAAACCAGAATAATGAATTTAGGCTTGTATTTAGTTCAAAAATGGACAATTGTGCTTCCAACAGAATTCTACACCTCACCAGCCGCCATTCAAGACTGACTTTAGGCATATGTGTTAAATTTCATCTTGCCTCCTTGTTCTTTAAAACTCTCCTTATAAGAATAGAAACTCTAGGAATTCTTGAGGGCACACATCCCTGTCATAAACTTCCTCACTATATTCGATATCCAAACCTCTCTTTTATTCGAACAACGTCTTTCCCATTGGAAGCTGTGTCTAATTTAGCGGGCACGATCTTTTAGATAAGCACGAACACAATTATGAAAGGTAGTAGTCATAATTTTTGAAAAATTACTGAAACACTTTATCTTTAAAGTTAGGTTATTTAATGCTTTTGCTGAATGTCATATAATTAGTGAAATATCTTTAAAAATGGTTTTGCGATTCCTCCGAAAAAATGTCAGATATATGAGAGGATTGTGACTCTATCTTTATATCCGGGTTATCATCTGTACTTACATATGCATCAAGGATCTCGTAAACTTTTTTGCTTGAGAAGAGTATTCAGTAAATTTTCCGAAATTTACTTAGAAGTTTATTTTCGACAGTAACTTGGTCAGCTGGAAATCATTTTAGACATCAAGAAAACCTAACCATGTTTAACATCAAATGAGCGTCCGAAATTTATTAAAACTATCTTGAAGAATATCACAAGAAAATCTCACGAAGTATACACTGTCGCTTGTTTATTGTAGATTTATTATTTTTCAATCGCTCGCTTCCTTCTAATGTTTCCTGGAGCATCATTTTTTTTTTGAATAAGTGAAAGATATTTTAGAATATTTCCATTAAAATGTACAAATAAAAATTACCAATATTTTTGTGTTTTTATTCACATTCCAAAAAATATTTGATTTCTAATAATCAAATTTTCAATTTTTAATTTAATTTTAAGGAATGTAATGGAGTCTAATGACTCCATCTAGCCTAGATTATCAATAAATTTATCAATGCTCAATAAAAATAGATAGATTTAAAAGTTACTACATAAACCCACCAGATGGCAGCACGAAAGAAAGAGATCTTGCATTGAAGGTTTTAAATTATCTATGATATTCTCAACAGTTGAAATCAAATAACTAATAAATGAGTACTAAGTTTCTTGAAGAGATCTATGAGCCAAAAACATTTGCTTTTAAATATTTAAGAGTTGCCAATCATTTTAAATAAGTCCCTGTAACCGAACTCACGCCCTCTGAGCACAGTTACTCTGACCTTTCATTTTTACTTTCTCGTATACGAAGTATACAAAGAGAAAGTATTGTAATCGTCAAAAAATTCGAACTCGAGATTTTGATGAATCTCTATGTTTTAGACTCCTCCGAGTCCGAAAAACACAATTTTGGAATTATGTCTGTCTGTGTGTGTGTCTGTGAACACGATAACTCGAAAACTATGAGAGCTACGGGGATGAAATTTGGTATGTGGTCTTGAAACATAATTTGTAGGTTTCTATCAAATTTTGGACAAAATCCGTCAACGGGAAGTCTGTCTGTATGTATGTCCACGGTCATGTGAACGCGATAACTCACAAACTTGAATAGCTAGATGGATAAAATTTGGTACACAGTTTTATCATTAGGAATGTAGATCCGTATAAAATTTTGGGCCAAATCCGTCAACGGGTTGACTGTCTGTAGGTCAGTATAATCGCATACTTGTTTTAATCCGCTTCTCCATGCGCATGCGTACTGGTTTACTTAAGCGCTATTTCTGTTTTGGCGAGCGTGACCTTGACGCCAAACAAGTGGATAAACATTGCATTCTGGGTTACGAGACAATACAGTAGATTCGAATTTTTTATACGCTGGGAAAGGAGTCATAATTGCCGAGCATTGATACAGGACGCTTAGATGCTAAATAAATAAATCACGAATAGAGTAGGTACGTATTTAGCTTATTTTATTCGGATAAAAAACTTCAATAATCTTAGCAGGCAATCATCAGCAGCAATCTTATAAAATGAACCCGTACAATAATAAAATAAGTTGCGAGGCTAATCCCTTTTAGTCGAGTCACACTTTAAAGCTTATTTTGCTTTCTTAATTATATAATTTTCTTCCTTCACATAATTAGAAAATTGTAATGGCATAGAGTTTAGGAAGAAAACGGAACACATAATAATACGGGAATGAGTAGTGAAATACAGTGACAGACCTTATATACAGGACGCATGGTTACCCTAGGGAGAGGGAAAATGACACATTTTGTGAAGTATGCGAGAAAGTTTAGGGAAGACCACTCTCGCTGGTTATTACTTGTGTTGCAGTTTTATCAAATGGAGATAACAAGCAAAAGCGAATTTAGAATGGAAAAACTTTAGAAATAAGAAGGATAAACGATTTAAAAAAACGAATTATAACTTTGAAATTGAATCCTATCATTTACTTGCGAGGACACCTGAAATTAGGGGATCAAATTTAATATATATTTAAATAACATGAGTAAAAATATAAGGGAAACAACATGATTTTAAATATTTTGTTTCCAGTTTACACGCCTTTACAGTTTGAAAATCCATCTTATAATAGTGGACCTTATTTAATTGGAAACATGCTTGAAAATAAAGAGAAGATAAATTAGCAGTTTATTTGTTTCATATGTATGATATTCATTCTAAAAGTATTTTGTTTTCCTTTAAGCTATCTCTTTGCACTTCTCTCATGTTAATATAGGAATTTTCATCGTGAATTCTAAGCAAAATCATTCGTTAAGACAGTCAGGAAGTTAATTCTTTGAAATAAATATAAAAAATCGGGCCAATTTTTAAAAAAAATTGAAAAGATTGCACATTTCCTCCATTTATGTTTTTCTTTTCTTTCGAATTTCAGTAATAGGTATTTCCATAATTATTTTTAAATTTAATTTTAAATCAGGGTATCTGAGCTAAAGTTAGCCAAAAGTAAGGTCGGTACTGAGAGAATAGCACATAATAGTTAAGTATTTCATTTGCATTAAAGAAAACAACTCCTCAAGTTTCTTTGCAGTTAGTAGTAAGTTCAATGTGAGCGCTATTAATGGACCTTCAGATGTCGCTATGGTAATCAACCTCTTGTCTAGCGTTTAGTGTCATTTCAGTGTTAATCAATTGCTGCAACGATACACTGTTTTAATTCATCCAAATACCGAATTTTTTGTAGTACACAATCATTTTTGAGCAGCCCCAAGAAAAAACAACGTCGTTATGTCCGAAGATGTGGGAGGTTAGGCAATGGCATCCACCTTCTTACTGGCCGTCAGCTGGTGACTACTTCGAAAAGCGGCCCAAAGTAACTGTTGACAATGCGCATGCCTTAGTAAAATACTTGAATATAAAAATTGGAGCAATACGCTACTGACGCCACAGCACTTTCCTAACTACTCATGTGTGATTCATTTGGTATAAAACATTACTTTTATACACCTTTAGCCCAGATACCTGTATGTTCAAAGTCATAGAAATTGCATGCTTAAATCTTTCCCTTCACCGATTTTTTTTCTCATTTAACAAGCATTTGCCGATGAAAAATTAAGTATTTTGTCAACAGTTTTCTCTCCGAATAGTAATTAGATCTGTGATTGTTATTTACATGTGAGCAAAGCGAGCCTATTTAGAGCTTCAAGGACTGCAAATCATAACTGAGAATTGAGCTAATGCCTTGAAACTAATTCATAGTCTTTTAGTATTCAGCTATTTTTATAAAATTCGAAATCTATCAAGAATTTCAAAACAATGCATCGTTATGTCTAGTGAGTCCGCTCACTATCGGAGTGTAGAGGTTTGATAGGGCATTTCATAGTAATCGTAGTTGAACCAACAACAATGTTTCGTTGATAGTTTCTTATCTAGGTTAAAATATTCAACAACTGATAACGATCACTAACTGTAATATATCAGAATAATAAGTTACAGAAACTCTTAACACCCTTTTTGCAAATACATTTCTTAGAGCTTTCATTAAGTATGTCGTTTTGCAATAGCCCTAGTTATAATTTTTTTTTTTTATTCCAGCTTGTGCAAATAATTGTAAATTAATATATGTTGCTAAGAATCCTGGTTCCCCCCACCCCCCAAAAAATATTTTTTCGGAAAATAACACAGGTTGAATTCATATTATTTATTACGTCTCCTTCAGTTTATATAGGCTTGCTGTCAACCCTTTGATTCTATGAATTCAGCCACATTTCATTTCATCTAAAAAAATTTCATCAGCTTTTTCATCAGAGAATTTTCCCACATTTTTCATTGCTATTTTTAAAAATAAGAGAGCAACTTATTTTACTTGTAGCTTGCTTTTACTAAAGGGTCAGTTATTATATTTTCAAAACAAAACAAAGTGTTATGTTCAAAAAAATTGAAAAGAAATTAAGGCAGAAAAGAGCAACGAATTATCGACAATTTTGAATATAGAATAGTAAACTTAAATCGATAAAAGAAGCTTACGTGTAATCAAGTAAATTAGTGTCGAAATAAGGAATAACTAGTATTTGCGTTAGTAAATATAAATTCTAAAAAAATAAGATAAAAAATAAATTTAAAACGGACACTGTTCAATAAACTGTAAATCTCTCTTTTAGTATATGAAATATTTTGTCGTCTTAAATAATGGTTAAGGCATTATTTATTTCACTGCAGTGATGAATTATAAATTATGCTTCATTTAGAGAGGTTCATTAATTATGATAAGAATACGTGTTACATCGTTATCAGACAAGCCCTAGTTAGAATCTTGATTCCACATTAGGACCACCGTACATATGGATCTCGGTCTAATGACATTACGTTGATATGTTTCTGAAGCTCAAAGATTGGGAGGCTGAATCTAGATGCATTCTTCGTCGTCTGACCATTGTTTAAAATCGCGAGTTCCATTCGCATTAAACCTCGTGTAGATTGAAAGAGGGAAAACATTTAACATGACATTCAGCTAAATTATTCTTGTCTAATTTTTTACATACATATCGACTTATGCTGAGAATAAATTAGCTCGCTAAGCTATGAAAATCCACTTTCATTTAAATGCCGGGGCAGTGACCTGGTTGTTAGGTCCCGGGGCCGGAAGGTCCCAGGTTCGAAACCCGATTCCATAGAAGAACCGTCGTGAAAGCAGGCCTGCCGGAAGCCAAAACATTTTAATGCCATTTCACAAGAACATGTAAAAGTATTTACACTTATTAAAAATTTAATTACTGGTATGTTTGCCTTTTTTATTAAAATTTCGTACTCTTCCAATTGAAATGTTAAACACCATTTAGTTTTCACCATGTTTTCTGAAATAAGCACTTTTTTTATGTAAATGACTTTTCGATATAGCTGTTTTTATGCATATTTACTAATGGCTGTTTGATTTATCGAATTAAAATTTATAATTCAAATCATTCTTTATTTTTAGCCTTGTCAAAATAGCTCTCGTGTAGCTTCATAATGGAGTTAATCTAAGAAATCAAGCGTTATCTTTTCAGAAATCACATAATCAAAAGTCATACAGTCATAGGAAAAAATTGATGAACTTTTTGCATGCTGGTAATACGGCATTCAAATTTGTAATGCCAAGGCAAATAAAACCACTTCACTGTAACTAAATATTTTTATCATACCAGATTCATTTTTTACTGTGAATAATTTTTGTAATGCTAAATAAATTATTCTCTATTGAAATTTGGCTAAGTTAATTTTTAGTAAAAGCAACAAGATATATATATAAATTTTTCTGTTTCCAAATAAAATCGTCTTGTGCTCTATTCGTATTTCTTGCATGTGGTGGAAAACATTACTCATAAAATTTTGCATGGACGAGATTTTTGAACTCGTTCCCGAATCTGAAGTATATTCAGCTCGGTTATACCTCACCCAACCAAACTGCCCCATTTTCTGAACAAGTTCCATTGTGAAAGTACAAAATGAATAAATATATAATGAAAAAGAATAAGATTTAAAAATTCTTAGTCTCCTATTTGAGTGTGAAAATTTTGGATAGATAAAATCTTAACTCCAACCAGGTCAGAAATATTAAAAATTGCCAACTCGGTCCAATATGAACACAAAAGAGAAGGTCAGGTTCGTGCAGGTCTCTGAAAGTAAGAATTCGTGGACCTTAACTGGTTTAGTTTCCTCCCATGAGATTAATAATATTAACAAGAAAAAAATTTCTCTTCTTCAGTTTCTTGTGCTACAAATTATTTTATTCCATTTCAATTTTGCTTTAATATTAGCAGAAATATAAAATACTTAAATAATTCACAACATATTAATTAAAATTTTAACGGAACGTAAGACATCTTGCTATACAAATGATAATGATTTAAAAGTCACGGAGAACTGATAGTCAGGTCTCACCTTAGAAATCGGAAGACTGCGGCTTCGAGACAAGCATTGAAATAGCATTAGCCTTTCTGCGTATGCGCCGTCTAAAGGGACAGTGCTGGAGAAAAGATATCTAGTTCAAGGAAAAATATTTTTCCCTGCCATCAGGCACGAGACATCATTTTGAATTTGAACAAACCTATGCTTCTAATGCAGATATGCTGGTAAATTCTGACCAAGATTCTAATGCAGGTTAATTATGACCAAGTTTCTAATTCAGATATACCAGTTAATTCTAATCAAGCTTCTAATGCAAGTTAATTAAGATCGATTTCCAAGTTTGATATGCGGAAAACGTTATGCTTATCATAAGGCTTTGAGACTAGATTATACAAATATCCACCCTGCTGAACTGATAATTCCTCCTGTACGAACGAGTTAATGCCTACCAACTTAACTTTCGGTCGGGCGAAATATTTGAAGCCATTACTTGTTACATCTCTTGAGCTCGATGGAAGGTTCATAATCTGCCTTGTGGTAAAAACTCTAAAAAAATATTTCATTTTGATTGCCACATGAAAAATAATTACCGCTCAGAAGTAGAGCCAATATCCAAAAATTCTATGCATGTTTTTCGTGTGAAATAGAAAAGAAAAATTACATCCATCACCTTCAGCTTGAACACGACATTCAAATAGAAAGCGAAATATTTGAAAACAAATAGGGAAAGCGGGGCAAAACGGGTAGCTAAGGTTCGAAGGCCTTCTGGAGCTAAAATATTCGACAGAGAGCTTGTCAAATTTTATTAAAATATTCTTTGTTTATCAGAGTACAATATATCTTTCAAGAAAAGTCATAGTTTTACTACCTTTTTTTTACTAATGATATTTTTATTTAAAAAAAAGTCATGCCACCCGATTTTACCCCACAAGTGGGGTAAAACCAGATAACCAAGTTAACTCTTTGGGAAATTAGGAAAACTCAATTTTCAGTGGAAAAAATAGCAGACATTTTTATTTTGTATGACAATTTAAGAATTTTAGTTACAAATTCACATGTAAAGCGGTTGTCTTCTTCCTCCACGCCACTGCAATTTTCGTAGGTCCAGCTAAGAGAGCTTCTACATTGGATTAACCCTTCTAATTTATTTAAATTAGAAAATACATCATTAAAATAGCGCCGAAATCAAGGGCACCCGGTTTTACCTCACTCTCCCCTACATGGAAGAATTTTATTCTTGGAAGGAATCAATCGAAAAAGAATTCTTCTGTTGAACATGATGCCCGTAGATGGGGTAGCAACAAATCTTATTATTTTTCTTGTCATAGCACTGGCTTTCAGAAGAATCGTTCTAATGATCAGAAATGCTTAAACATTTAAAGGCTGCAAAAAATTAATGGTTAATAGCAAGCATTAAATTAACTTGTTCTGAGGGAAATAGAAAATGTCAAGTGAAATTTACTGAGAGTCGCATTGAACTATTCAAATAATATGACTCATTTATATTTAGCACCAGCAGAAAGGCAAAGTTTAGTTCCAAAAATTCCTTTTGATGTCATATTAGATGATGTAAGAGAATCTATAACTTATTCAGTATTAGAAAAGATTCATCTGGTGACCAAAACGGATTTGCATAGTATCCAAAGCGGTTTTAGTCTGAATTCGAATGTGATGAAACATAAAGATGACGGAACTAGTGTGCAAACATGGGTTAATGAAATGAACATTAAAGGATAATTTTTGCGTTTAATTTTAAGAATAGCTTTATTTGGCTGACATCCTGTACAATGAAGAAATTGAACATATCAAACATATCTTTTATAAATTTGGATAATTTTCTGTCGGCCGGAAGATAATTTTGGAGAAATCCGTCTATGAAAATGATGAGACAAGTAAAGAAGACCTGAAGTATATTTTAAGAGAACAGTGGCCAAACTTTCAGTTAAACAACCAAAACACTGGTGGAATCCATGCCTAAGAGACTGCAAGCTGTGGTCCAGGTAAAAGGATTTGCAACTAAACTCTAATTTGATCATTACAGCAAAATTAATAAAAGTGAATATACTCAGTCTTGTGGTGTTGTTTTTCGTCAAAGTATCATATTCATTCATTTTTAGAAAAAAATAAATCTGATTACACAAATTTTTCTTTACGTATTGGAACAGGAAGAGCAATAGTATTAACAGTAAAAAAAAACAGATTTTCTTAAAATAAAATTTAATCTGTTTAGTAAAATAAAACTTTACACGTTTAGGTATATACTCAGTTTTTGACTGGCTGCATATAGTTAGCATTTCTTTCACACTTATATCATCGAACATAAGGATAGGATAGGTTTTGATAGGATGGACAAGATAGGATGAGTTTTCTATAGAGCTCTTAGGCTGCAAAAGCCTTATTTCTTCTTTTCGTGCAGATGCTTCAAGATGTTGTTTGTGAGATTTAATGGTGCAAAAAAGATGCTTCAAGAAGAGTGCCATGACATAATAATAATATGTAGTGTACCAGGAGGAAACATTATTTAAGTTTGAATTGTAAACTGGGAAGTTGCTAAGAATCTCTATTATTATTTTTTTATAATGCAGGATAGTCATAAATTTTTGGACCCATTTCAAAAATTAATTTAAAAAACCCTATAATGAAGCGACTTTTTTTAATGAGAGAGTAGCTCAATTTTTTTTCAGACAGGTAACGCGCCGTTACGCTTCACTAAATCTGCGCAATCCAACGTAAGTGTCAACCCAGATAGCACGTAAGTTTGCAGCAAGTTTGATTTTGACTTGTCATGGCAAAATTTGACGCGTCAAACTTGAATCGAACTTGTAGCAAGTTCGATGTGACAAATAGCGCCACCTCCTTTGCAAATCAAACTTGCTGCAATTTTGCAAAACAAGCTTCCTGCAAAGCACAATAAAGAGATAATTATCTTTGTCTCTGTTTTAAAAAACATCAGATTTTTAATAGCATCTCCTAGACCGTAATTCTTTTTTATTAATTCAATAAATCAATGATAATTTGTGAAAAAAATAACTTTTTTATAAAAAAATTTTTTGAAACATTTTCCATCTTTTTACTAAATATATCACTCTCACTTTAAAGAAAACTATATCGCCTTTTTCTTAATGTTGAAATTTTAACGTTTATAAGCAAAATTAAATCTAAAAAACAGTCAATGTTTGTTGAACAATAATAACTAGACATTTTGTCCCATTTTAAAGTAATTACTTTTGAACTCTAATTTCATAATTTATTCTACTAGCAAAACGTAGTTATTAGCGAAAATCGCTCTCTCTTTGACTTCAAATCATATTCTCAACTCAAAAAATTAATGAAATCCAGTAAATAGTTAAAAATAAATCGTATACGAATCGAATCGAACGATGTATTAGCGAAATCTATCTTCTACTCTCAGAGTTCAACTGGCTCAATGGTTAGCGTCTCCGCTTCGGAACCGGGAGGTCGCGAGTTCTATCCCGGGTTGTGATTCGTACTCTGTTTTTGCTATAATTTGCAATAAGTTTGCACGGCAAGCTTGCTGCAAGTTCGATTCATGGTGACTTCGGAACTTTCGTTAACTTGCTGCAAGCTTGCACTCTTGTCATGACAAATTTGTGGCAAACTTGCACTCTTGTCATGACAAATTTGTGGCAAGCTTGCTGCAAACTAAAATTGCTATCTGGGAATATGGCTACCATGAAGCAGAAGGCATGTCTCTGGTTTCACGAAAGCAAATCAATTGTAACAATTCAAAGAATTATTCGATTAGAGTATCGAAAGCGTTGGAATGAGAAATTAAAGGGAACAGGAAATATGCATCAGTGAGAGAGACTTTCCCTCCTTAATTGCTCATATCAACGCTTGATGATGTTCTTACTCGAAGACTGACAATTTCGATACTCTAAATGAATAATTTTTTGAACTGTTACAATTTATTTGCTTTCGTGAAACTAGAGACGTGCCTTCTGCTGCACGGTAGCCATATTGACACTTACGTTGGATTGCGCAAATTTAATGCGCCGTAACGGTGCGCTACCTATCTGAAAAACCTTTTTAGCTACTCTCTCATTAAAAAAATCGAAGTTGCTATATTATAGGGGATTTTTTTATTAATTTTTAAAATGGGTCCAATAATTTATTACCACCCTGTATAATAAAGAAAGATTTTGGTTTTAACACAGACTCCTATTTTGCAAAAAATGCCCTTAAAATTCAATAATTTCAGACCTATTGTTGAATTTTGAGATTTTTGAAATATGTACATTCCTTATGTACTAAGACATTTTAATTAATTGCATTTAGTAAAACATTTTGAAGTTATTCAAACGACTTGTTTACATGGCTTTGGCTACAACTCCCGATATCGGTGCCGCATGAGTAATAATATGCCTTAGAATTGATTTATAAATTGTTTGTTTCATTCGAAATGAATGATATCAAGACATCTTTCGGTTGAAACAGATTATAAATAAAAACGCAGCTGAGAGCTGAAAACAATGCAGAGGAAATTGGAACTTAGCTTTTACATGGCTAGATTGTTGTCCCTGGAATTTTACGATATCTAGTATCAATAATTTTCTTGTAGTTTTAAAATGAGATGCTCTTCTAATACGTCAAGTTAATGTATTTGTGTCAAGTTAATGCACGTCAAGAAACAAATGGGATCTTGTCGGATGAACCAGCATTTTCTTTCTTGCATATGTAACTCGATCTGTTGAAACGGCGTGTTCCCCATCTTTGATTTTTATTGAGAAAAGAGTTGCCTTATTATGCAGTTCTTTTCTAAAATAAATAAAATCTAATTGAAATTACTGGTCTCAAGGAACACAAATCCACTAAACAGCGTACTATCCTCGAGTCTTTACATTTGATCAAACATTGTACTTTTGCCAATTATCAACTAGAAAAATAAAATGTAATTTAAATAATTGAAATATACCTGATGTTTATTTGGACAGAATTCCAGAAAAAAAAATTGCACCATAATAATTTTTCTTATGTTTTTCACAGCGTTGTATCCCAGAAGTGAACTTTGCGGAGCACTATTTGGCAATACGTAATGTAAATATACCGCTCCGTCCGAAGTTCGCGTTTTGAATTTGACCCCTTGGTTGTGGGCCTCTGGGGCCTACAAAGTAAATAAAAAAACTGGTTGACCAAGGGGTTCCGTTAAACAACTTAATTATACTGTTTAGGGGTTTCAACTTGAGGTGTTATTTGCGGCTTCATAACTGAGTTGTTATGCCGCACTACAGTAGTTCTTCAGTTTTGCTTTCTTTTTCATTTCCTTTATTTCAAAATTTTTCATGGATGAAACAGAAGGTGACGGATATCGTCCATGCAAGTTTAGTTTAGATTCAGACGAAGAAAGCAATGAAAACTACCCTCAACATGCTTGGCATCCCGAGGGAGCACATGGTGGGGCAAATTCATCACGTAATTTCAATGTACTGTCGGATGACGACTATTATAGAACTCAAAGGGAGCCTATGGATAGTTGGTTAAATGAAGACAATGGTCCAGTAGCTTTTTATCGTTTTGATTCTAAAGAAATACGATGCACTACTCCAAAGAAGCGAGTGAAAATGATCGGAAAGTATGTGATGGGAGATGTCTTGGGGGAAGGGTCTTACGGTAAAGTGAAAGAAGCTTTAGACTCGACTTCACTTTGCCGTAGAGCCGTGAAAATATTGAAAAAAAGAAAGCTGCGAAAAATTCCGAATGGAGAAAAAAATGTTGATAGGTATAATACGCACCTCATATATTCTTTTCTGATCTTAATATGTCCTTATTGGCAATGTAAAAGTATTTCTATTTATCAGTGCTGTTTAGCTTTTGTAAATTGGTTCGTTCTCTGAGATAAGTTACATAATGTTGCTCTCATTCTTAGAACTGCATTAATATAGAAAATCTGCTTGTTCTGGTGAAGGCATGTAGATAAATACTCTTTTTATTCATTTGTATCGGTTAATTGGAAAGATAATATGTGTATCACTGTCTAGAAGTTGTAGCTTTAATTCATTATCAAGATGGGTGGAATAATGCCATTTTGGTATTATTTTTCATAATAACATCTTATGTAGAATATCACTGAAAATTAACAGAGCTGAAAATGTGATAACATAACTTGATTCTTATTCTTATTTGTTATTCTTACAACTTTCTTACATAACTGATCAAGAACCACTAAACTAACTTTCAGAAGTATTTATGGAAAGTTGCATTACAATAAATGTACTAAAGTGTGTGTTATTTAGCATAATGCTGGATTATGTGCATCAATTTTACTTTATTGAGGTATTACTCATTTTTCCCCCAGTGTTTAAGAGGGACGAATTCATGATAACTAACATTTCAACTATAAAAGCTTCCGAGTGCTGTCTTAAAGAAACATACGTTTACAGACTATGGGAGTTGTATGATGAGACATTTTAATTTTTTTCTCTGGTATTAACCAGTAAATTATGCGAGTTAATAAAAATATTTCTAATGTTTTAGAAGCTTTAAAATTCTGTTGTAATTGCAGGTTTTTTATGATTTAGTTTTTTCCAGTTTAGATTGTTAAAAATTATTTTGTATAAAAATTTAATTTCCTGTGTGCGATATGGTTATTTCATGAACTTTTTCTTCAAAATGCCAAGTGTTATAGTTGTAATTTTGTAAGAAATTAGTTTCCTGGTCTTTTTTTAGAATATATTACTTAATATTCATGTAGTGTGTACCAAGAATTGTTACACTATTGCTTAGTGTAATTTGAATATTTGTAATTCAATCTATCAAAAATGTTATTTTTATTTCTTCCGAATCTCTACATCCTTTCCTTATATATTCTACTGTTTATACTTTTTTTCTTGTATGACATGCTAAGTTGGTCTTCTGATAGGCAACTATTAATTGTAATTGAACTTGAGAAGATTTTTAAAATCATGAATGTTGAGTGTCTGACATTTATCTTGTTTCGTTTTGCTTATTTGACTAAAGATTTAGCATGGATGCTTAAAGAGTAATCATTTTTGTGTCTTGCCTATGACATTGTTCCCATATTTTTAGTTTTTTTCTAGCTAAGTTTAAAATTTTACGTATATTATGTCGAGTCAAAATAGTAAACATGCAAAGATTAAACCATTTTCTACAGTTTATGTATTTTACAAAAGAAATAGTAATTATTATTTTGAGTTGTAGGAAATTATTGCAACATGTTTCTTCCATATTTATAAAATTGAAATCATCCTATAATTTAAGATAACTAATGCTTACATTATTAAAAACTGAGTATTTAAAATAGCTGCTTTTTAAATTAATGTTTCCAGTTGCGAGTTTGTTTTGTCACATCAATGCAAGTGATAAAATTTGTATTGTTGTTGTTAAAGTGGAATATGCATTTTTAAATTCCTTTCCCTAGCCTTTCATATATGCAATATATTTTTTAACACATACAAGGCTTTATTTTTTTTTATTGAATCATATCTGCCATCTTTCTAGTAATACATAAAAGTATTAATTTTGTTCATTCTTTGACTAATTTAAATGCATTTTTATTTAAGAATTTAAAGAATACATGTATGCAGTATTACTAGTAAGTGGTTTAACACTTTTTTTAAAAATAATTTCAGAGAAATATCTCTTTTAAGAAGATTGCGCCACAAGAATGTAATCGAGTTAATTGAAGTTATGTTTAACGAAGAGAAACAAAAACTGTACTTAATATTTGAATATTGTGTGTCTGTTTTACAAGAGCTTCTAGATTCAACTCCTGAAAAAAAATTTCCTATTTGGCAATCTCATGGGTGAGTTTTAAACTTCATTATTATGATTATTCCTTTTAATATTTTTTTCTTAGATAAATTTCTCTTTGGTTTTGAAGAAAATATCTGTTTTAAAGATTATACTATATTGCTTGATTATCGAAATAATCAAATAGATGCTAATATAACTTATGCCTATAAGAGTTTAATTTTGATATTAAACTTGATTGAATGATATGAATTCAGTGTTGTTTTGTGACCACTCTTTTACCACCTTCTGTTGGGGACTATGACATAGGAAAGGTAAATTGGCGATGGGGCATAGCATTATTTTCGCCCCTTGTCATATTTGGCTATAAAAATGAATTAAATGTACCAATATTATGTGATCATGTCCCTTCCCTCAATGCTGGTGCCCAGGACATCCTCTCCCATAGATATATTTGGAGAGACGAGGAATAGTACAGTAATTTTTAAGAAAGCAGTATTATGGGTAAATGTGTGTAGCTTGTTGCCATTCACATTTTATTCAGGATATAAACATGATTTTTCAGTTTTACTTTACATACAGCCGTGTTCCTTTATAGTATAAATATGAAGTTCGTTTCTAAAATTTCAGTCTGCTGCTCTGTAATTTTTTAAATTTTAACATAATAAGTTTAAGAAAAGCTGCAATATAAAGGGAGAAATGTTAAATGTATTAAAAAGTTAATGTAAGTATGAAATTATATGTACATGCACATTAGAAAAAGAATTTAGAAAATTTTAAATTGATTATTTTAAGTAGTTTAAACTTAATTATTAATATAACAAATAAACCACAAACGAATGAATTACTCCGACAAGCTTGGGCATGTGAATATTCTGAATGACCTGGCCGCTGCAATAATTAATCGGTCATTGTGGCCCTCTCATAATAGCCCTTATTACGAGCAGCTCATGGGACGACCTCTAACAGAGGTACGACCTGTCATCGGTGCGGGAATTCATCCCCCCACCATTACTACATACCACCGGGAAGCAATAACAGATAAAGTAAAATTTGGCTGTTCTTTTACTTATGTAAGAAATTAGTTTGGTTTAATGAGATTCAAAACATATTTTAAACTTGGACATCAGAAAATTAAGTATGTTGCTTAAATTGAATTATTTTGTCATAAATAATATTGTTTATATGAGAGCTGATTTAGGAATCATGATAAGCAGTCTCCAAACTAAGTAGATATTGATTTGATTTTAAACAAAATAATAAGGATATATAATATTTGCATTTATGAAAAATAAGAACCTTCCAAGCAGCCAAATTGACTTTTTAAGCACTTCATCTTTATTTCTAAACCATTTAACTCCTATTTATTTATACATTTTTTAAAAAAAATTTCAGAGTAAAAAAAAAATTTTGTGCTGTAAAGATTCTAGTGCATGTTAAAAACTTAGTTTATCCAGTTTGAAATTTCATTTCTCAGAGCTATGAGTTATCAGATCAAAACATTTGGTCACTTAGAGATTTAAATATAGGTCAGCCATTCTGTACCCTAAAGAAACAAATTGGACACATTTAATAACAAATGAATTATGTTTAGCAATATCAGAAAATGTTGTTGATTTAAAGTTGTAAAATATCTGGACATTAGAGAAACTTTAAATTTTAGTTTTGAATTGAGGCATTCTCTACCAAAATAAAATTGAAACATGATGGAAACAATTGACAAATAGATAAGGGATGCAGTGGAAGGGATAGAGGAAATAAAACCTCTTTCTAAAAACAATTTTGTTTCTTAGTATCAGTGTATTAATTTACACACAATAAAAAAGATAGTTTATAGTTTCTTGCTAAGATTCCTGAAATTTCAGTTTTATTCTTTAAAGTTTAGATCAATGTTCGTAGTGTTTACTAGTCACAAAACCCCGATAATGTTATGAATTTAAATGTTTAATGGGAGATTTTCATTATTTAACTTTTAAAATTTTTATAATTGTTTGTAAATTACTTCAAGAGTTTCAAAAATTAATATCCAAACTTAAAGTGGTTGATAAATGTAAGACCTAGAAAATTTTCTTGATCACATTATTATTATTTATTTATTTTTGTGTTCAACTGAATGAGCATAGTTTGAACATCTACAAATGAATTTTTAAAAGCATACAGTAAAAATTTCGCAACTTTGTAGTAATGAAAGAAAATCCTATATCTGGAATCGTTTTTATTCACTGAAAAGCTAATAAAATATATTTGAATAGAAACAATCAATTTGTACCATGATAGGAGGTTTGTTGAAGTTGAAAAGTAATTTTTTTCTTATTAATATACTATGTTTTATAGTTTCTATCATGAGTTTTAAAAACTTGACTGTCATTCCCTGTGCTATCTAATTAGATGACACCTTCTGTTTTGGGAATAGTTTCTTGCTTTTATTTAACTAAGTGCCCATAGAACACCTGAGGTGTTTATTTATCCATGTTATTTTTTTGTATAGAATTTTAACATCTATGAATGATGTTTTGTTTTAAAATGCAATAATTCCATGCATATATAAGCGTACCAGCAAATCAGTTAAGTGGTTAATAGCAATGTTATTTTTTTTATCAAATGCCTAAACTTAATGATAAATAGAATGTGAAATATGAATTCAATGTAATTGTATTTTAATAGATACTTCTGTCAGCTTCTGGATGGTCTAGAATATTTGCATGGAAAAGGTGTTGTGCATAAGGACATTAAACCTGGAAACTTGTTGCTAGCTAACTGTGGAACTTTGAAAATATCAGATTTAGGAGTTGCTGAAGTAATTTTACTATTTTTCTTATTAATTTTTTTTTATTTCATGTAGTTTTGTCATCTTGTATCTGTGCATATGTCTAACAGTATGTTGCATGTACACTGGTGTCCAAATTAAAGTTACAAACACATTTTTTGGGGGGCTTGTGTTTTAAAAATTGATTAATTAATCAGTTTTGTCTAAAGAATTTCTTTCTTTCAAGAAAATAACAAGGCTGATCAACAGTGGCAGCGAATCGGGAGGCTCTACATTTTGCAGGAAAAATTAGATTATTTCATTTTAACTACATAAAACTAGGGATTGTAAAAAAGCAATTATGTCCAGGAAAGCTAGCTGATTGTATAGTTAATTTTTTAAATGATGTTGCCTATCCCCTATTCTTCCTGATACTTTTAGTTGTTTAAAATTTTTTGCCTCTCTACTTACAACTTCCAATAGCCACTACTGCTGGTCTATAACTTAAAATGAGTTCTTGGAATCATTGAGATGGATTGCTATTAGCAGGCTGTTCAGTATCAAACGGATGCTGTTCAGTATCAAACGAATGCTGTTTGTTAGGTTAGGATTGTTTCGAATGGTGGTAGTCAGACCAAATCAATTACAAACTACTGCCATAGTTACAAAGAAAATTGCCAAAGAGCCCTGATGCCTGTAGAGGATTGATATCCACAATGCTGTAGGGAGATGAGGACTAAAGAATTTGTCTGGAACAACAATATCCAGGCAACAACACCTGCAATATCCATCTGTATAGTGACACCTACCAGAGTAGGGCCTATATCAGCGGTGGCGAACCTATGACCCGCTTGTCAGAAACTGACCCATGAAGGCTTTTTAAATGATCCATGCATTGATTTTTTTAAACTTATTTTTTTCCATCATAAAAGAGAGAACAGACAATCGAAAATATTAAAAGACTGAAATATAAATATCTAATGTTGAATTTGTAAAAAAATATTTCCAAGTCGACATTGGCTAACTGATTTTCTATCGTATCATGGCATCTCTGTATGACTCATGATAGTCGGTCATAAACATCATCATATTCATTGCATCGTAGAATGGGGATGCACCAGTCACAGTGTTGAACTAATTCGTAGCCTTGGTGTAAGCAACATCAGATTTCACCTTAAATATACTTTTCTCAACTTTATTATACATAGACATATCTGTAACAATGTTTATTAATAAAGAATATTTCATGACAAATATTAGCTTTTTTTTTTTTACCCCCTGTACATTAAAAATTCAGTGCAGAGGCACCACTGGGCATGGTGTCAACTGGTGCTGCAATTCATGGTATCACCCCATTGATATCAATTTTTTGACAACAACCTTTATTTTTTGCTCTCCACTTGCGAAGGTAAAAGTTGTAATATAGAAAGGAAATGTAAATTTTTTAGAGGATTTTAAAAGTGAGGGGAAAGAAAAAAACAAAAAAAACGAGCTCTACTGTCAAGTTTTTTTTGTTAGCAAATTTTCAGTGTTTTCAAAATATTGGTACCCTTTTTACCACACCCTCCGCAACCCTTTCCAAGTCATACCACTGACTGGTTTAGTGTCCCATGGGTTAGTAATAAAAAAGTAATGAATAAAATTTGACCCACTTATCAAAAAGGTTTGCCATCACTGGCCTATTGTATGTGACCAATAGTACACACATCCCCCTAAATGCATTGAAGAATAGATACTGTCTTTTGTAGAATCAGGTATACTATTCTTGGACACTGCAAGAATGGGGCCATGTGCTTTTCATTGATGTGTTGATATTCAGTACACGGTGTAATTCTCAAAGAATCTTCTGGAGAGCACTTAGTCTTTCATCATCCCTCCAATATAAGGGACAACAATCACTTTGGTTAGAGTGGAATCCTTGTATTAGGAGGCATCATGTTCGATGGCTGTATACCTCGTTGGCTCTGTGGGGGGGGGGGGGGGCTTAATCCGACTTGCACCCATCCAAACTGGTATAATAATCTAGTGTTATAGGAACCGGGGGTGCAGGCGGCATTCTGTCTGTGTACCACTGTGTGTCTTTTTTTAGCTAATAGCCTGTACAGTGCTGTAAAAGTCAGTTTCTTGAATGTTATGTGAGGATTTTCTGGGTGTTGTTTGAAATTGTCTTTTTATGGATTACTATCATACAGAGCTCGGTTCTTGAGGATTTTCTGGAAGAAGAGGCTGTTTGCCAAATGCTGTAACCAACGAGATTGTCTGACATAAATCCTATGGAGCATAATTTTTTTAGGAATGGGCCAAAAAAAAGTTTGGTGGGCCAGTTTAATTTGTTATAAAACTCGATAAGGACTTAAGAAAACATTATTTAATTTTTTTAATAATTATGTGGTGAATGAAGTTGTGATTGCATTTCTAAAAATTCCTCATAATCTGGTTCAAACACGTATGAACCAATTA
Organism: Araneus ventricosus; assembly: GCA_013235015.1. NCBI lineage: Eukaryota > Metazoa > Arthropoda > Arachnida > Araneae > Araneidae > Araneus > Araneus ventricosus. Next base: position 837,431 of record BGPR01000137.1, on the reverse strand, counting down.
TACTATTATTATAAAATATGAGGTAGGCCACATCTGATCTGTAGTTTGACCATCACTGCCATAGAGGGGATGCCATTGGGATGTTCTATTAAGAGCTGTTTCAAGATGTCAATCTCCTCCCAGAAATTTTCAGGCTTTAAGATCCTCACTGTTATAAGATTGGAATTTGTTGCTATATGGTTTGATTAACAGTTTCATTTCTAACATGAGGGCATGCTGTGAGGTTTGTAAAGCTCTGTGGACTGGCCACACTCCTTATTAGCTAACTGATTATGAAAATATCATGTTTTGATCTCAAAAAGATTTTACTCCAGTTTGTCTTCTTATGCTATTGTCAGCTGCCTTATAACATCTGGCACGTGTATACAAAATTTCTTTCATTCAAAAACATTTCATGTAAAAAATATTAATCTAAAACATTTGATCATTTCAAAATCCTGTGAAGATTACAATCAAAGAATTTTAATGCTTTTTTTGGAACCATTGCATTCTCTTCAAAAAATGCCAGTTGCTTTGCATGCATATTAAAGTTAATTCTTGATTTTCCACTACTAAGTGACGAAAACAAATTTAACTGACTTGTGTTAGAATAAAATAATTTTCTTCAAATCCATGTTGTAAAACAAAATAAAAATAAAAGCAATTAACTAGAAATGTTTAACATTTCTAGTTCATATCTTTCTATAATATATTTTTTTCTGTCATAAAATTATCTCTTGAAATTTTAAAAGTAGATAATTGAAAGACAGCTTTAAAAACTATGTTTTTGAAATCTCGGTTCAAAAAAATTTTCTTTTACAACTTCATACCTGCTCGGAACTCAAAATATTTTTAATTATGTTAATCTGAATATGACCCATTTTTTCCCATACTAATTCTCTGACTTGTATATTAAAATAAAAGTAGGAAAGATATTTTTAAAAAAAAATTTGTTCTGTCTTTAATTTAAACCGGAATTTTTTTTTACAAAAATCCGATGTTTGAAGACTGTTAATAAAAAATTAAATAATTTTGTATAGTTTTATTTATATAAAGTTATCTGAGATGTATTCTTTCCTATCAAGATTAAAGATTTTTACCACAAACTGCTCCAAGTGTATAATCAAAAGATTCATCCCATGTGGGCTATTAAATGGCATCATGATGAAATATTTTTTAAGAAAAAACCTCGGGGGGGAGGGCAAATTTGACTGCTGTGTTCTTTGAAAGTGTCAAAAGATTTGAAGGGATGCTAAATATTATGTAAGTATTGAAAATTTGCAGTAGTTTATTATTTCATGCAACTTTATTTTCAAAATATGTAATTTTTTCAGGCATTGGATTACTTTGCTCCTGATGATACTTGTCATACTAGTCAAGGATCGCCAGCATTCCAACCTCCTGAAATCGCAAATGGTGCAGAAAAGTTTTCTGGGTTTAAAGTAGATATTTGGTCTTCAGGGGTTACTTTGTAAGTTTTCATTTTATTTGTAAGCAACTGTAAATTCTATTTATAAAAATGTATTTTCTATGGAAGTTCTTTTAACTTGCATATGAAGATTTTCATTTCTACTGCAAAAAATTTACCAGACATCCAATATCCAATTTATTTTCCTATAGTTTTAAATGTTGATTATTTAAAAATCTGTGACCCAGAATTTTAGCATGAAGAGGTGTGCCAAGATATGAAAGAGTTAAAATTCTATGGTATACATAGAATGTTGATAAAAGTTTATTTAAATTATCTTTTACTTTTGTTCTTAACAATAACTGGGTAGATATTTTTCTTCTAGTATATTTTTCTTTGAATCTAATTGTGTGAAATTGTTTAGTAAAAATTTATCAATAAAATTACCAGGGTTGCGGTGATTTAAATCAGTTGATTAAAATCACTGATTTAAATCGCGATTTAAATCAACTGATTTTTTTTAAAAAAATCACTGATTTAAATCACTTTATTTTAAATATCAAGTTAATCTGCTTTAATGAAATAAAATTGTTCTTGTATCTTTAAATAGTGATTTTAAAATATTTTTAAATGTATATTTAAAGAAAGAATATATAGAACATAAAAAAATATTTCATCGAATTGATGTAACTAGAGTACTTTCCATATCTTTATTTTTGAGAACGGAAGCAAATTAGATTTTAACCCTTTGCGGCGCAAGGCAATAATTTTTTTGAAATATGATGAGAAAACATCATGAATGGGTTTAGTTTATTGTCTAGACATAGAATCTACAAAAAAATGTTTTTTAAAAAACTTGCTTCATTCCAGGAAAGGGCATGAGAACCCCCTTAGATACAGCCACCTTGATACACTTGAAAATTATTGTTGAATCTTACAGAAAATTATAAATTTAAAACTTCAAGAATATTGGAGCAAAATTTTCGAGTTATTTTGCTAAAATTTTTAAACGTCCAGAACTAAAAAATTTCTTATCTCCGAGTCAAGGAATTTTCCCAAACTTTATCTCTAATAATTCCTATTCTGAAACAAAATTTCATAAGACTGCCATATACATTCTAAAAGGAGTACTATTAGCCCTATCCTAAACCTATTATTTTCCATTTATAGTTGAATTGAACGGTTGAGAAGCGAGTGAATTAGGTGTGCCATTAACTGGCACACTTCGAGCAAAGGGTTAAATAAATCTCTAATGAGCAACACAATAAAATGCGAAGTATGAGAGACTCCTTTTTTTCATAAAATAAAATAAATATTGTTAAAGGATCATGTTCACAAAGAAAGAACATAGTAAAATGCAGTGAGTTTCATTTTAATATTGGAGAAAACTAAATAGTGAATGGGGACAACAAATTTTTATATTGCAATAATGTTCCAATGTAAGATAATTAAGTAATGCATATAAATGCTCCAAAAGATATACAAACATCTACATAGTGCATTTTAAACTATGATCTATACTTATAAAAGGCAATGTTTGCGAACTTGTGTGCAATGTCCAGACGAATCTATCACACTTACAGTCATGAAATTTGGCGCACAGGTAGTCCTGATGGTGACTCAATGCACCTTGAAGCCTGAATTTAAAATTTTATCTAAAAATTTTTTTTATTTAATGTTTTGGGTCAAACAGATTAGGAGTAGAGAAAGCTTCAAAACTTGTGTTTGTAATGAAACAAATGAACAGCTGAGTGTAAAATTCCATAATATTCTAACATACAATAATATATCTATAGACAAGAAATTACAATTTTTATTATATTGTTCCTATTTTCCTTAATAAAATTGTCTTATATTTTAAAAGTATATTATTGTTATATTTTAGTTCACAAATATTTTTTAAATAGTTGTTACATTTTTGAATTAAATTTTTTGAATTTGTTTTTTTTTTAAAGAAAGTACACCTTAATGACTGGTATGTTGTTATATATATATAAGTCTATGACTGTAACGCTCATTGTCTAATATACAAATGTTAAATATATATATATATAGTTTTTAAAAAAAATCATTAAAATCAAAAAAATCTTGATTTAAATAAAAAAAATCCGATTTAAATCAAATAAATCGATTTTTTTGAAAAAAATCGACAACCCTGAAAATTACTTTAATTATTGTTTGAAAAAATGGAAATAATAAAATTAGGCTTTGTAGCTTTTCATGAAATTTATCACAGCTGAAAAAGCAACAGTTTTTTTGTGTTTCAAAAAACTAGGCACGTGCATATTTAAAATTCTTATTTTCAAGATATTTCATTTAATGAATTTAAAGGTATGAGTGTCTTAATTCTAATCCCAAATTGCTTATATTCAACAAAATCCATTTCAGAACATGACTTCAAGTCTTTTTAAATTGAAAATCTGTTAAGAAAAGGGGAAATCAAAATCCATTCTTCTCTTTCTAAAGTTGTTTATTTAAACTGATGTTTTTGGGGTTTTTTTTTTTCTTCCCAATATTACATACTAGCAGTACTCGCATGGCATAATGGCTTCAACAATATAAAAAAAAGTCCGAAGTTTTGAAAACGAAATAAAAACATATATATAGTTGATTTCGCCCTTGATTTTTAGTGAAAGTACACACAGGAACTTGAGCGAGATGAATAACGTGTTCTTTTAACTAAAGATATCAGCATATATGCACGACTATCAGAATGAATAAAACAAATCAATCAAATGATTATTGGATCAGTAAAATGAAGTAATTAAGATTACCTGATGCAATAAAATGATCAAGAGTATGACGTGACTTTCACTTGGTACTGCCAGACAATCGGATAGTAGAAATGTATTATAGGAACTGAGAGTAACCTTGGGTCGGTCAAAAGTTTCGGATATGCGAGAGAAAATGTTTTGAACTGATCAATAAAAATATTCATAGAAAATCGGAGAAGAAAGATATTTTAACCATTCTTGTTTTAAAACAGGGATAAATATTCCGGTTTATACCTAAAAAAATTGCAAGATGCGAGAAAATAAGAATTGAAAGTTAAAAATATAAAGGAAAAGTTACTATTATTTAAAAATTTCTCAAAATTCAGTAAATTATGTTGGAAATTCAGAACAAACTTCATTAGAACGAAAATTGGGTACTTGCGTATTAACGCCACCACAGCTGAAGTTGCGCTAATGCGCCAATAAAGAGCAATCTTGTTGTTCACACACAGCAACCGCACGCAGTTATCTTTTGGATTCCTTGTTGTTTGCTGATTTTTGACGCCATTTTTTAGTGCTACGAAAATGCGTATTTGGGATTTGTCAAAAACAGAACAAGATGCAATTTTATTTTATTTTTTTTATTTTTTCTTATTTATCAGAGTTCATATGGCGACAGCATCAGGTGAAAGAAAATAGAGACTGTTTTGAATCTATGTTAAACTCTATATCGGCCCATTTTCCACCGAAATCCGATTGACTACTCTGTTTTTGAATAAAGTGTTTTGAATTTTGATTTTAAATAAAGTGTTTTATTTTATGATTTGTCGCAAAAATTTTAGGTGTAGATTGGCGGCACTTAAAAACCGCCAAATCTGTAGTTGCGGTGGCATTAATACGTAAGTACCGAAAATTGTTTATTCTATCCGATATGCATTGATTATTTTTCAACGATCATTAGAAAAGATACTACAGCCGTAAATGTGCCAAAATTGACCCAAACACAAAACATTAAATAAAAAATGTTCTAGATTAAATTTTAAAATTCTGGCTTTGAGGTGCATTGAGTCACCATTACGACTACCTGTGTGCCAAATTTCATGGATGTAAGTGCGATAGATTCATCTGGACATCACACGCAAACATTGCCTTTTATAAGTATAGATAATCATTATAGAAGTGTGCAATTCCAAATAATTTATTAGATATTTATCTAATAAATTATTTTTTGGGTTAATATTCATATAAACCATTTTATATTTTAGTGCTCATCAAGTAATTTTCTTATTTTAAAGATATTTCTTTAAGGTGTAATAATGTTTTTAGCCAATACTTTTTATGAAACAATATTACAAAATTCATTAACAAAATGTGTTCTACTTCCAGTTTTATATTCATTGTAAAGGGGAAATATTTTATTTTTTTTACCACTGTTCTTTTTTTTGAAATATTTATGTTCTTTACAGCTTCTCAGAATTATCCAATTTGGGTATTCAAAAGAAATATCTGTGGTGTATTAATCTGTATAGTTAAAACAGCTTAATATTATTGCCCAACTATGTGTCATTCTTGCTGTTTTTAAACATTTCTTTCAATAAAAAATTATCTTTAAAATTTGTTCTTCTAATGAATGCCAAATTTTGTACTACAACATTAAATACCAGATTGGTATTAAAAATTTTAAAAGCCTTTTCCTTAGTTTGCCTTTTTTGTTAAGAGGAATCTCTAGAAAATAGTTTTACAAGAGGTTTGTTGCTGTTGTATAAATATTGCATCAACATTTTGTTATTGGTTATGTCTTGGGATCTGAAGAAAGTATATATTGCTGGTATTTTAGCAAAGATCCATGTGTTAGGGCACACTCAAATATTTTAGATTTTTTTTATTTGTTTATGCCAGGATGGAATAGTTATCAGATTTCCTAGTAATTAATACATCTTTTCTCTAATGCATCTTTTTTTTAGATACAATATTACAACAGGAAAGTATCCCTTTGAAGGGGATAGCATTTACAAATTATATGAAAACATAGCCGAATGTGATGTGATCATTCCAAAAGAACTAGAATCATCCCTACAAGATTTACTTCAAGGTAAGATTATTTCGTTAATTACCACAACCTTAAAAAAAAGCTAAAGTGTTTTTAATTATTATTTTCACTGCAGGTATTTACTGTAGTTACTATTATATTGTGTTAAACATTTTCATCTGTTGTTTATTCAAATTCCTTAAATAGGATTAGTAATTGTAAAATGTGTTATCACTTTATTTATAGCTATGCTTTTGCTCATTTTCTGAAAAACATTTGTAAAAAATAGTTTGTTCAATTCAATACTTTTAGTGAAATGTGTACCATTTTTTAAATCCATATTAAAGAGTTAATCTAGTTATTAGTGTTGAGTGGTCATTAAGTATAGCTAAATTATTATACAGTATTACCTTGGTTTTTGTTGATTTCGGTTATTGATTTTTTCCACGAAAAATTTGTCTCGGTTTTCGCTGTTTGCTTCAAATTTCATTGGCATGCTCACATGACCTCGCTGCTAATTTTGCAAAATCAAATGGCGAAGGTGTGAGTTCAGACAAGTTTGAGGCCGAAAATTTTGTGTCCAAATCCAAAAATTACATAGTGGCTGAAGGATTCATCTGCCAACAAGTCTTCAGCTGTGATGAAACTGGCCTCTTTTGGAAGAAAATGCCAAAGAGGACGTTCATTACACAGGAGGAAAAGGCATTATAAACCTATGAAAAATGATCCAACTCTTTTGTTGTGTGGTAATGCTAGTGGTGATTGTAAAGTGGAAGCCCTTACTGGTATACCATTCAGAAACTCCTAGAGTGTTTAGCAGTTTTATATTCATTTTATATTAATTTCTTATTGTTTTTAGTATTTAACACTATATTTTATTCTCTATAAAGTGTGTTTTTGGTATGTATTTTAGAGTGTTTAGAACAAATTAATTGGATTTACATTGATTCACATGAAAATAATTGCCTCAGTTTTAGATTTCACTGATTGCTTTCTCACAGATTATCAACGAAAACCAAGGTATAACTGTATTAATATGTGTATCCCTATTACTCTAGAACATTTTGGATGTGAATTTCAAAAATATCTAGTGGGGGCAATTTTTTTGTTTCCTCCCTTACAGTTTTATGAAAGGTCTTAGTATTTGTGATGTTCTACTTTTTGCGAAAAATCGCCGAGCGCAATTTTTAATCATCAAATTTCATTTCCAGTTTCCTTAACATTAATTACTCTAAGGCTGATTTTGGTCTAGAAGTTTCTTTTTTGTACACTTTCTTTCTGATGCAAGAAAAGAATTAATTTTAAGCAATGGCTTCACAAGTGAAAGAAATATCCAAACAATTTAAAAGTAATTTTTAAGTGAAAATTATTCTAAAAATAAATAAATACAAACATTTCAATATATCTTCAAGACTTATATGTATTTTAAAACATATAAGTTTTTAAACATAACAGATTTTATTTCTTTTACAAATTTGTGTAAAACTTTCTGATTGTAAGTTCAAACATCTGATTTCATTATACATATGTCTTTAGGTTATACAAAGTAGCATTCATCACTAATGGTTCACTGCTGATGATTCAGTTAAAAATTTTATTTTTCCATTTAAAGTAATAGTAATTGTTACATACCTTAGATTACCAATATGAATTTCTATATTTTAGGTATGTTACAAAAGGAGCCTGTATCCAGAATGAGTCTTAATGAAGTTAAAATTCATAGGTAAGAATTTTTCGGTTTTAATCCAACAATTATTTTGAACTTTATATATCCCATGATTTTAAAACATACGAGCTCATGTATGTAATGAAAAATCTTGAAAAATGACTAAATTTTATATTTCTCAACTTGGTTTTTTGAAAAATCCTCATCCTGCATTTTTGCGAGCCCATTGACACATTTACCCATTATTCACTTTTGAAAACTCCTTTCTAATTGTTGTAAAAGAAAATAGTGATAAAAATTTTTAGCTTTCTTTTCATGTTTCCTGCAGAAAAATCTCTTCCTAAATCACTTCACTTTATTGTATGTCGAAAATATGTACATAGTATGCAGTAAAGCAAATTCAGATATGTTTAAGGATAAGAATTTTTTTTTCAATTTTCTTCATTTCGACTAAATTTACAGCAAGTCAAAACCTACTGGAGTTTTTTTTTTTTTGGGAGGGGGGAGTACATGCATGTCGTAATAAAAGTGTAGACATTCTTGAAGAGGATTGCAGCTGTTCCAGAAGTATTAAAAGTTCTATTATTGTAGTCTTCAAATGGTTTTTAAAAATCGATTAATAGGATTAGATTTATATTTTTAGATGCTATTTTAGGTGGTTCCAGTCCATTATAATTTTGGAGCACAAAATTATACATACTACTGATGAATGTCAAACTACTGATGAAATCAAATCGTAGAAAGAATACCAAATTAGGAGTGTGATTGATGAGAAATTGCTAAATTTGTATTTTAAATAGGCTAGCAAAAACTCATTAGGAACTGGTGATAAAACCAAGAGTGTGAAAGTTACAGTAATAATACTTTGAAAAGTTCAGATAGTACATATATTTATATGGATTCCATTAATAGTTGAATGTTTTGTGTAAGAGGATGGTTTATTTTTATAGAAATCAAACAATATTTTTTTAAACTTTAATTGTGTGACTTTCAGAAATTTTTTTCATAAGTTAACATCCTATGAATTCTGTAAACACATATAATTGATAGATGATAAATACCAATATTAGCTTGTGTTCGAGGCATTTTTTACAATAAAAATATTTTCAAAATATTTTCCTATGGTCTTTTTGATGGAAACATTATCATTTTAACAGCATTTGAAAAACCAATTTCTAAGAATTATAAATCTACTTTTAAGATTGTGAAGCATTTAAATGCAGTTATTTGTTTTGAATGATATAATTTTATTGGTTATTCTTCTAGTTTTCCATTTAGAACTAAGATGATTTTACCCTTTGAGAATGACTGTCACATGATCTTGCCGGATTCTTGTAGTGTTACGCATGCTGCCGTGCTCTAAGGGTTAAAGAAGTGGGGTGATTGCACTTATAATACGAGGAAAGTCTGTATAGCCTTAAATTATTAGAATCGAAATATAAACCTACAGTTTTGTTTGACTTTGATACTGAATGGTACTTTTTTATATTTAAATATTCAGTGTCAAGAATGGTCTTGCCACATCAAAAATTATATTTTGTTTGCATTGTAACCCAAAATCACTCATTTCTGTGCAATGAAATATCCTTTCATATTTATTATTCTAAAATTATTTAATAAGTAGCATTAAATTTCATTTGAGAAACATTGGATATATTATTCATGGGTATTGTTGTGCTGCATACCATTTTTCACTTGAAAGAAAGGAGGCGTAAATGATGTCACATTTTCCTTGGATTAAATCGTCATCACCCGAAATTCAAACCAGTCGGGTGTGACTTTGACGGTGACGTATTTTGCCTTCCCCGATACCGAAATTCTGTCTGACCGGTTGTCTTAATGCGTTACGTGCTACAAACTTTTCTGATGAGTGGCATTGTGCTCATGCTCAAGATAACAGTGTATGATAGCTCTCCGTGTGATAGCAGCTTTAGAGTATACCAAAATTCATCTCGCTGCATTACTGGCATTGTACTGGAATTTTCATAGAAGTTGCTCTATATATCTGGCTCTGTAGTTGTGAAAGAAAAGTTATGCTTTCTTTCACCCATGAGCAGTAAAAAATTATTTACAAATACTCATATTTTCTCTAATATTCAAAGTATCTACTTCAAATTTTTATTTAATGCTTCGCTAATATACTGTCATGTATTCGGTAAGTTTTGTATAATTTGGTTGAAAACTCTGCATGTTATAAGCGATTGGAAAATTTGGGATTTTTTAAAGAAACCTTTATATTTTCCCAGATATTCTTGCTATTTTTACAAAAATGCATGTAAATATGTACATCAAACAAAACCATTGATGAAAGTTTCAAATCATTATCAGCTTTCTGTGAAACGGGTGGGCCAAAATGCCTTTTTCCTCACTTTCTGATTGACCCTCCCCCCCTCCCCCAAATGCCTTCGTGACCAAATCTTTACTTTAAAATGTGAATTCCAAAAGTGTACTTCCCACTTTTCTCTGCAACTGATTGCGAACCATTGTATCCATATTAGGTCCAATTTTTTTACATCTTAAAAATGGTCCTTATCATTTGTCCACCAGTGTATGGTTTGCTCCAGTTCATTTGTTTCATAAATCCATTTAAAAAGAAGTGCTTGAGATCAGCGATTATAGGATAATATATTTACCTGTTATGTCATTATTCAAAATTGGTTGTTTATTGCTACAACTTTTTACTTATTCATGGAAAGATTTGCATTATTAGAATTGTAATTTTTTATAAATTTGCAGTGATGTGTTAATAACAAGGGTCAACAACAACAACAAAAAAAATTGTTTGGTCCCTAGAATTTTTTAACTGCTTTTTCAATATGGTGTGCTGGTCTCAAATATGAAAACAGTTTTTCTCTTTCAGCTCATCTTTTTGAGATTCACTATAGTTAAGTTTTGAAATTTAAAGAAGACATTATTCCTCAAACAGATGAATCACATGAAAAGATTAAAAAGGAAGGAAAAAATATTGACGTTTGTTCTTACACAGGAAGTCCTGTGAGGAATGAAAGAATATACCATAGATGAAAGTACATTCTTCTTGGATAAAAGATTAAATTTCATGAATATCAATGGGTAATTTGTGTGGACTTAAAAATGGTTAATTTTCTCCTTGGTCGGCAAGGGGGCCAAATGAAATATCCTTGCTTTTTGTGTCTGTGGAGTTGCAGGGCCAAACAATACCACTGGATAAGAAAAGAGAACATGTTTGTTAGAGAAAGTAATGGCATTCATGAACCCTTAGTCGGATAGGGCAGAATCAACTTGCCTCTACCGCATATAAAGCTAGAGTTTATGAAACACTTTCTTGAAAGCTCATGATCAGGAGAGCCCTTGTTTTCTATCCATGGAACAAAAAAATGTCTACAATAAGAACAAAAAAATTGAAACTAGAATTTTAGACAGTCCTCTGTCAGGCAGCTTATAAAATATCACCATTTTGTGGGTCCATGAATGAGAGAGAGCGAAAAGTGAGGGATCTCATTTGTCCTTATCAAGAACTTTCTGGGTAACTACAAGGTGAAAACTATAATGATTTAGTTAACAGCTTCAGATACCTTGGTTGCAGTGAGCATAAAGGTTCATTATTTGAACAGCCATTTAGACCATTTCTATGAAATTCGTGGGGATACTGTTATTGAAGAACAAAATGAACAATTTCAGCAGGGCATAAAAGACAGTGGAGGACCATTACTAGGGTTGATGGGATTACTTTTGGAATCTGCAAAGAGACAGTGTAAACAGAGTTCACTCAAGAATTTAAAGAGTAGCTTTCAGAGTGGAACAAAATAAATTTTCTTTTATTTGATTCTTCACATTTTTAATTAAGCTATTGAAGATTTACAGGGGAGTTACTGTGTTTTTTCAATTAATTTAAATGTTTTACAAAATTTATTAAGCAGAAGGTTTTTCGCACCTGTACCCTAAGCCTCATTTCATGTGTTAATGTAATAAACACAAATAACATGTCTTACAAACAAGAGCTGATGTGCAAAAACTAATATATTTGTTTTCAGCACATGAAATACATATATAATCAGTTACAAAATCCCCAGTAACAAAGCATATGTTGGCCTGCATAATAAAATAATTTGTTAGTTTTATTTTTTTATTAATTATTATTAATTCCAATCAGTTATTAATTAGTGTTTAGTATTTTTAGATAATGTTTCTAAGCTAGTTCTCTCTCCCTTACATGAGAAAATGTATTTTTATCTTCTGACAGTTTGAGAATTTAAGATAATATAGCAATACAAATAATATAGTATACTTCTTTAATGCATTTACCAAATATCCTAGTGTTTTATTATATTTTTGAAGCATATAAAAGATTCTCACATACATATAATAATCTAAACTAATAATGTTTTACTTTCTCTTGAATCTAGCTCTATTTCATCCATTAAAAAATCAACATTTTATCATTGTAGTGATGATTATGAGGAATTCAAGATTATTTTAAAAATTCAAAACATATGGAGACAGGTCAAATTAGTGTTGGCAAAGCTGTCAATTTTGCATATAAACAAAAAAATTAGGGTTTACTTATAGTATTGAAAAAATTAATGGAACATACAATATTGTTGGCAACATTATGAGCAAAAAATGTGAATGATCAGACATGACACATTTCCATGGAAACGCGGATTCCCGCTTTTTCGGCTTCAAATTTAGTCATTCTTGGGATCGATACAAATCTGCATTAAAATTTTTGTTAATGTGTTGATGGGGTTGCTCACGCAAACAAAAATTGTGCACCATGTGAAAATTTTGCATATGGCTCTAAGGCGAAAGACTTTTGAATTCATAAGACATTGCGTAATCCTGCCGAAAGTTATGCATTGGCGTTTTGAAGTTCTTTGGGGTCAAAGTTTAGCATTGGGAGGAATGCCTGAAGGTTGTATTCTTTTCTTTCCATTTTGTCCAATCGTCTTTTGTTTCATCCATTCGGAATGAATTCTGATAGGATGAAAGAAAATCATCCACTAATTTCTTCTCATTCAAATTTTGTGAGAAAAAAAAATCGTTAGCTCTCCGTGAAGAAGCCATTTTGTTTTTGCCGTTCTTTTTAACATTCTTTTCTTTGTCTGCTGTTGAAAATTTTAGAAAAAAGATTGAGTGATGCTATTGATAGTAACACGTGCAAAAATTTAAGGTCATCAGGCAAATGGTACTAAGAGGAACTTGATAGTAAGAAAATAGCAATGAGAAAAAATAAAGAAAAACCCCCAATCAAAGAAAGAGAGCAAAATTTAGAAAATGGAGGAAAACAGCATAAAGAAAGCACTGAAGCATAAAAGAAAGCTTGAAGCTCAAAAAATGAGAAACAAAGGTCTTAATAATTATGTATAATTCAAAAAAGTTTTTACATGGCCATATTTTTTAATGAGATAATTTTTACCATAGTTTTTATTTTAACAAAACTTTTTACGTAATTCATTTTTCATCCATTGATTTGTTTAAATAATGATTCTACAATATTTTTAATATCTCAAGCACTTTTTGTATAAAGTTATTCATTTATTGTTCAATTAATCATACTTATTTTACTTCTCGTTGTTTATGTTTGACACAATTCAATATTTATGAAGTTCAGCTTTTTTTGTTCCAAGCCTGTGTCATGTCTGGAATAATGCTTGAGTGAGAAACTGACTGAGTACTGTTGTTAAAGTCAGTGTTATGCTCGTACAAACTACACTCTAGCAAACGTTTTATTTCTTATTTTATGATGCAGTCACAAATGATAAAGCTAAACTATATAGTTAGCATATATGTTATGATTAGTGTATGTTTTAAGCATTTTAATAATGTTTAACTAATTAACTTTTCTACTTTATTTTTCTGTTTGCATTTTGCTTTACAGTTGGGTTAAGCGACCTCCTCCAATACTATCAAAAGATGTTCCTATACCTACCAGATCTGACAGAGATGTTTATAGAAATACAACAGTGCTTCCTTATTTAAAAGTATTGCATTGTGGTGAAGAAGAACAAGATACTGAAGATGATGAAGATATTTTTTATAGAGTTATTCCATGTATGTGCAATTATATTTTGATGATTTTACTTTTCAAATTATTAGTTTAACTTATCATTTTTTAACTTATCATACATCAGTGTTACTCTAGCAACAATTTTCTTGGATTATTATTCATGTTTTTTTTAACTTACCATGTTTGTAAAGCATGCAAAATTTTTTTCTTCTAATGCCTTTCAAACTATTATTTGGATGTATATCATGGCTGTTAGTAAAATTACTATTTTATTGAAGAAATTGGAAAATTAAATGCTGTCTTGTGTATGTTAGTGTTTTAGAATGGATATTTTATTTATTAAAAGTATTCATGCTATAAAAATCTTAATGAGAAAGATAATTTTCATCCCAAGTGTCATGTGTCAAAATAATTTTAAAAATTAATGTTTCAGATTTTCATGATGCAAGAGACATTGAGATTCTAAGGGAATGTGGGTTCTTAATTAAGAAATGTCCCCATAATATTTTGGATTTTAAATAATAATTTTGTTAGTTTAAATCATTAAATTTTGATGCTTTTTAAAAATGCTGCGTTGTGAAAATTGTTCTGTTGAGTGAATTCCGAAAAATGCCATTATTTTTCAGTGCCTTCTCAAGCATTTAAGCTTCCATTTTTAATTTATCATGATATCTTGTCTGATTTAGCTAACCTAGCTTTGTTACAGTTTGCTTGTCTGACTTCTTTTACAGTTTTATTACTCTTATCATTTATTATGGCTTCATATAAAAATCATCATTTCCATTATGCTGCTATGCAAGACTAATTTGAATTTGAGTCATTGTACTTGTCTTGTTGTCTTCAAAATTATCTGTAAACCTCTGTCAGTTCGCTTTGTCTTCATCATGTACTTGTTAGACTGGCAAAGTTATTATTTTTGAGGTTTTAAATATTCATAACGTTAAATTTTTAAAGTTTTTTTCCCCCTTCAATCAGACATTCCAAACTTGCTAGATCAGCTATCCCCACTTTGACTTTTTCTATAAATTAGAACCATGTAGAACTAAATATTGTGCACAATCATAAATAAAATCATGGCTTGAAATATAGTAAAATCTGAAAAATATTTTGAGTGAAGATTGCATTCAAGAGTAGAGCTCAAAACCACTGAAGAATGAAAAAATGGAGGAATAACTTTAAAACTTCTAAAATACTTTCACCTGCACAACTATTATAATTGCTCTCCAGATTGGAAAGGCTATTCTCTCTGATACATCATCTGATCAAAGACTAACAAAGGATTTCACTACCAACCGACTAAATATCTTGTAGTGTGTGGAAATCAACAGTTAAGTATCCCAAGTTTATCCTGCTGTTTTCTTTATTTTATTCGTTCTCCTTGTATTTTGGAGAATATCTATACAAAGTGAATATATATAACTAATTGCCAAAAATTGTGCACCATGTTTAAATTAAGCAGACCAATAGAGCCTGTAAAAAGTCAAGGTGTATAATTTATCTTTTATGATCGAAATGTTTTCATTTTAGGTGCTCCTCGAAATGTTTCTGCTGATAACACTCCACATGGAAGTGAAGAATATGTTGAAGAAAATGAACATAAAGAAATTAGTTGTATTAATTTAAAAGCCAGTAGTGTCTGTAAACAGTCTTGATTCTTTTTTGGTGAATTCTTAAAATAATTGTTTCCAAGAAGCACCATCTTGATTAATATTCGTACAAATTTTTAATGAAAGTAGTCAGATTTAGCAGATTAATCAAAAAATACACTCGTGATCTTTTTTATAAAAAGTATCAAGTTGTTTGTTGTCAAAAATAACTATATGACCGTTAGAGATATGCTTTTTGTTTTATTTGTATATATTTTAGCTTATTTGTCTTAACTTTAATTTTATGTGGATTGTCTGTTACATTGCTTTCAACTAATGCATTAATTTAAATATTTTTTTTATCAAAATTAGTTTTGTTTGTATAACTTATACAACACAATTTTATTTTATTTATTGATGTATAATTTTTAGTTTGTAGATGACTCTGAAAGAATCCTACCTTTGCTAGCTGCTTAGTTTTTTTAATATTTTTATTTAATTTATTAACTTTACTCCAGTTTTTAGTTTTTTACTAATTTTTGATTACACCAAATGATTCAAATTTGTGGCATACATAACTGTTTGACTCTTGTGCATGACATTATTTTGTTTTGACTGAAACCTAATGCAAATATTGACATTTATTTTGCAATTGGATATTGTGTGCTGAATATTTTCTGAACGAAAACTGTGTGAGGTTGTAGAAAAGGATTATTTCCTAACTGGAGCTTAGTACAATCACTAATTATATGGATATGTCATATGTTTTTGTCAATTCCGTATTTTGCTGTGTGCAAGTGCGAAATTTTCTTCAATTCATTGCAAGCTTTTTAAATTGAATTGTTTCTCTCTTTTTCAATCATCCATTTTTTGACAATACTTTTTTTTTAATTATTTTTTATGTTGTATTAGTGTTCTGTTATTGTATCAATTTGTGCAATTTTTATAAGTGCAGGCATGACATTATTAAAAATAGTTTTGCTGCAGCATATGACTGAAATCTTTCTTCCAAATTTGAAATATTTTTATAGTAAATGTGAAATCAATGAAATGTTCATAAAGCAGCATATATGTGAAATAATTATACAGTTATTTTATATGAATGATTAAGTCTACCACTTGTTTGAATGCGTATTTCTAACATGGGCATATTGGATTGGTTGTTGCTAAAATCACTTTTGCATTTCTTTTCTTTGCTTTGAAGTATTTATATTTCTTTCGATTTGTTGTTGATATGTATGTTAAGAAATAAAATCTTAATATTGTAACCCAAGTTTGTAATTTACTTATTGAATTGTAGTTTATCATTTCCTTTTTATAATGTTATTGAAGTGAAATCTTTTGAAGTTGTCTAATACTCTCCTCAATGAACATTATTCCCTTCTGTACAATAAGATGTACTCATTTTCTTTAGGTAATGCAACTAAATCCTGTTATGGTACTAATTCCTGCTTCACAAGTTCTCAAGATTTTGTATTTCATTTGTTATTTCTAATGAGGATATTCTTCCATTATTCATTTTTTAATGTAGAAATTGCGTTTTACTTAGATGTAAAACAAATATATATCTGTTTGAATGTAACAGTGTATTACATCCTAGATCATTCTACTTCTCTGTTTTGTTACAATTAATATTATTTGACTTAAAACCTCTCATGATTATTATTCTCCTTGTATTCGATTTTTGTTTAAAGAACAGCAATTCAAAGGGATGAAAATTAGGTAAATCAAAATGCTCGTTTGAATAAATTAATGTTTAATTAATAAAATTTACATCATCTACTATTTTCAATATTAGAATATATTTAGTAATTAATTAGCTTTAAAATGTTTTTCAACTTTATCTTTTGAACTGAAGCTTCATTATGTCATAATAAAATGTTTTAATCTGTTCTTGTCATGAGAAACTGGGTGAAATATTATAATACATTAATTCTCTAACTTGAACAGTGAGGCATTGAGGGATGTAGCTTCTTTGGATTTGATGATCATCATGACTCCAAGGTACCCTAGTGATCTGATCTTTCTGATTTAGCCTCCTGTCCATTTTTTCTTCTCGCTTCAAAGGTGTGCATCTGGGCCCTTGTGCCGTAAAACAAAAACTCACTTCAAAGGTAAGCAAGAGGACTCTTCATGAGAAGCTTTTGCTGCTCTGTTTGCTTCTCATGGACAGCTAAATACCCCACATATTGGCCATATGTGATGACCCTTTAGACAGTAGTTTACTGTAGTCCCTGGTATATTAATTCGGCTAGTAGCCTAGCCACTCTTGTGATTAGCCTGCTAGGGATCAAGCAAAAGTTGTTAAAAAGGGAGCAGCAATTAAAGGTGGTTGGCAAGTGGGTCCAAGCATATAGGCCCTGGCCAGTTAATGCCCAATGCTGGTAGCTGCCTTCCCTTGCTAAACTCTGTGGTGGGCAGTGCCATCAGGGCAGGAATTCTGTTTTACTTTACATGGCTTCTCTTAATGGATGTTTCTACTGATACAAAACTCTTTATCCTACATTTTACCAATACTTTTCTCTGTTTCACCATTTCTAATGAATCTCTCTCGTCAACAGTTGACGATTTTAAAAAGCATAAACTATAGTCTGGTGCTTTCTTTATCAAAACAGAAAATTCTTCTCAAGCTGCTATTTGTAGTAAATTAACTCAATTGTTCAATTTACTTTAACTTATTACATATTGGTGATAAGTTAAGAGAATGATGAGGGGAGATGCAGGGAGCTGATAAGCTCAGCTTCTAAAATCTGAATTTGTCACTTAGCTTTCCATCAAGACAGTGTGCTGCATGAGAGATAAGTATTGGGCATGATGGTTATATAATACTTTTCTATTGTGTTGTTTTGCCTTTTTAGTACCCCAGAAGTATCCAAATCAGTACGAGCTGGTTCCATGCACAGTAATGTCCGGTAGTACATTCTGAATCCTTTGAGGAGGTGCTTTAAGTTCTAAAGATTCGGGCACTCTCATGTAGGCTGCCATGCTACACGAACATGTGCCAAATTTGCAGGCTTAAATTCTTGCATTTCTGACACATTTTTAAGTGTATTAACTGCTCTGGACTGCATTCAGCAGTGTCTGGAAATTACTTAAAATGGCATGCTGAAAAAGATATCTTAAAATTAAGCAAAATGTATCTTCAATGAGGAAGGAAAATTATTACCAGCCACCAAAAGATGGAACTTCATATGCTTCACTACTTCAAAATAATACACTACCACAGCAAGCCCAAGTTGATGACAATGATTTCTCAGTGCCTACTAAAATTCTTGCCCTAGAACACCTACAAAAATATTGGCTTCAAATGCTTCCACAAATTCTAGGGAATATCCCAGCTGAGTAGCAAATAAGTTTTATCAGACCTTCTTAAATCAAAAAAATTATCTTCTGTTTCAAATTCCTCTCCATCAAAATTAAATTGGAAAAATCCTCCAAAAATTCTAAAAGGACAAAAGTCTAACCTCAAGAAAAATGCAAAAGAAACAAGCATCTGGTACACTTCCAGGAGATTGGTCCTTTAACTAAACAAATTTTTGAAAAAAATCGATAAAAATAGTGACACTATCCTATCATTGCACATCAGTCGAATGATGTCAAAATGTCAACCAATTTGGGATCTGCTTGTGATATGGATGATGAAACTTCTATGTAAAATACTGGGCTGCTCCAGCTGTTATTACAAAAGATATGATTGACAGAATCTAAATGATGTAGTTAATTCGATAACTCGTACTCTGATTGCAGATGTATGCATTCTGAAATCTGGAAATCATTATCCCAAAGATAAGAATCCTTAGTGGAACCGACATTGCACAAAAGCTCTACACAAAAAAAAATGGACATAGACTGATTTCAGAAGATAAATTGCTATTATGCAAGGGGGAATATTCTTTCTACTCATTATTTCTTTCGAACTACCGTTCTATTTGAATTGTCTATTTGAGCAATCATTCTCATCCCTTATGGAAAATCGTTTCAATTCATAGTCATATACATTTATTCATTGTTCCTGTATTCCTGCTATGGGATTGTGCACACATACACCAATTGCTCCCAGATATCTTTCATAACATATCTCTTGCAACTTTTTTCACTTCTCCATGGTTTGAAAACAATATAACTTTGCTGCATTCATTACAAAATTCTTTAAAATCAGACATTTCTAATATGATTTTTAATTCTCGGCGATAAATGTTTTGTGATTACACACCTGTTTCTACGGATGGTTCAAAGTCCATGTGATTTGCACCTTCACCTGTTGCAATGAAGTCGGAAGCTTCATACTCTTCCCTCTGTTTTTACCTCGGAGATAACCAGGATTCATTGTGCTCTTCAATATGTGAGGAATAATGGCTTATTGAAATTCCATTATCACAGTGATTCTTGTGCCAAAAAGCACAGGACACTTCTAAAAATGCATCATGAACTTACAGGAATTATTTCTTCAACATAAATTTTACAAAAAAGTACTCTTAAGTATTTGCTTCTTTTCTATTCAACCAATGGCAGCACGTATCAAGCGTTTGGTTTATAATATAGCCTTTTTATTTCCAAGTCGGGCTCGAAAGTAGTCTTTTGCAATGTCAAGAAGAAAAGGATAAGTTTGCTTAATTATTTATGAATTAATTTATTTGTATTTAACAAATATATCGGTAAATACAATTGTAAGAATATGTTTTCTTGTTAGAATTTTACATAATTTTAGATTTTTATAGGGAGGTTGCATTTAACATTTCGACCCTAAATAGGGGCTTTAGGCTTGAGAGGGTACTAAAACAGAATTTTTTCAGGTAGGATTTTTTTTTGGTAATTTTTCAGTTGGTTTCACGACATGTAATATTAGTATACAAAATATTATTTCAAAAATGCGACTTGGGGTCCTTAATGGGTTAAGGATTGGTCACTCAAGGCTTTCCCACTGATATTCAGAACCACCACCACTTTGCAGTCGCTATGGGCACATTTTAACTATGATATTTGTTTTAATTGATTGTTCAGCCCTGAATACATTGAATCTCAAATATTTTAGTCCCACCATCTGTTATTTATTATTGGACAAAAACTATTTTAACATATTTGCATTTTTAAAAGAAGCTGGAATGATGTGTATTTAATTTTAACTATTCCAGATATTTTCAGACCCTAATTTTTGATTTTATCTCTTGAATTAGATCTTTAAAATTTTGAATACAGTTATTGTTGTATTTTAAACATAAGTTTCGACGTATTTTATCCTACAAAAGGATCTTGCGGCAGAATAATGCTGACATCTAATCTGATCCGTGTGAGTGACTTTCGGGGGAATGAGCTTTTGCAGATGTAGCAATAACATTATACTGAGTGGGCAAAAAGTCTGTAAACATTTCCAAAGAAATCGAAAAATAATTAGATTGTAAAACGGTTTGCTGGATAAGCATTCCATACAAGGTGGGGGTTTCTTTGCATGAAAAAAAATTAGTTCAAAAAATCTCCTATATGTAGGGCTATAAAGAGTGACTACATTGCAAAAATGCAAATTAGACTGTACTTTGTAGATAATATGCTGGCAACAATTCAGTCGTATAATTTCTCATTGGAAATATCCCGCTACTGGTGATTTTTTGCGCTATTTTTTTTTTTTCTGGTGCCAAAAAAAATATGTGCATATCGAATAGTTTCCCCGAAAAGAGTTTTTCTATCCGATAATTCTTCGATTATTTTATGGTTTTTTTAAATGTTTGCGGACTTATTGTCCGGCGGTATTAATTAGCAACTGTTTCTGAGCTCTGAGATTCAATCGTTCTCGTTTATTTCATGAATTCGGTTTCGTATCAGCATTCAAAAACCCAAGTTTATAGCTTCACTGACTTTTAGTATAACATTTTATTTCTCAACTTACAAACGAAAACTGAACTTATGGCTCTGAGAAAGAAAAAAAGAGAGGGGGGGTAGTGGCCTGTTGGTATGACTTCGGGGTTGGAGGGTTCCAGGTTCGAAACTCAGTGCCACCGAAAAATCGTCGTGTAAGCGGGCCCGGTGCACGGCCAAACACACCTGTGTCAATTATCCTGCCGCTGGTGTAACCCGGAAGTTATGAAAGGGCATGTCTCCCTCGTCATCTGACCATAGTTCAAAATTATGAGATCCATCCCAAAATAGCCTTGTTGCTGCTAAACTAAAAAGAACCGAAGATGAATTAACTTATTACTTCTTATTCATCATCATATTGTTTTTCACACCAACTGATAATTTTTTTTGTGTTCTTTAATTCTGATAAATTCGAAGAAGAAAATGTCAACAGCAAAGAAAAATAAACACCGGCAGTTTCAGAATCAGATCATGAATTGACCAGTTCCTTGTCCAATAGTGACGATATAATAGATGATATTCATGAAACAATAGCCGTTTGCAAACTGGATTCACCTGAAATTACTCCTAAGCCATAAAGAAAATTTCTGAACAGTAAACAAAAGCTCAGTTCTCGTGATATCCAACAAAATCCATCTATAGTGGAGACAGAGACTGGGGAGCAAAACATCTCCGAAGGGAAAAAAAATTCTATTTAGGCTACAAAATAACACATAGTAATTAATTTCATATTTAATTAAAGGTGTTAAATATTAATAACCTAATTCAATTATAATTAATTATTTGTAACGGTAATACATTTATAATTGTCTGACGGAGCAACCAGCAATAATAGAAAATGAAGGATTAAGAACAAAATTTTCATAGCAAATGAAGTGTACTGCTCTGATATTGGAAACAAATTTGCACATTAATATTTAAATCTCATAATAAAATAATAGCCGAAAAAAGTGAAAATAATTATTAACTTATTATTTAAGTTTATATACATATATCACATTAAAATTTATCGGCATCATTTAATAATTTTAATTTAACTGCATCCAACTTTTAGGATATAATTCATCGAACTTTTCAACAATGTTATCCAAATTCGGGGTCTTTTCTTTTGTGATTGCCTTTTACCATTAAGCTTTTTAATCTTTTCTCTGCCATGGCAGTTCGCACGTAGTTTTTGAACAGGCTAAAACTCCTTTCGCTCGTGCATGTAGATACGGGAGTTGTACAGGCAATTTGTAACAGGCGATTAAGTTAAAAAAAAAAGGCTCCGGAGAAGGAAAAAACATATTTATGGAATTCTTGTAAAACCTTAGAAGGCTGATAGGAGTCCTTTCGTCTATCTTCATTCGCTTACTTATCTTCAATTTTTTAAGCAAATGTGCTTATTTTTAAGTATTATGTTCTCAGAGCTATTGCAAGTTTGAATGTTGTACATAAAAAATGAGCATTTTTTGTTCAATTTTAAGCTCCGGTTTTTCTCAATGTGGTATATATGAATATTCTACCAGCATTTTTTTTAATTAATCATCGTTTTATTGAAGCATCCCGATCCAAAGACCATTAAAAATTCAGAAGTATTTGGAATTATACAGTTTTTGTTGCGAGGTAATTGGTAGGAGAAACAAACAATTTTACATTCCGATTTGATATTTATAATATTGAATATGGAATCTGAATAATTTAAGTATAAACTCATTCAACAAGTTTAGTGCGGACTTGGATAAGTTCTTTTACGGTGGTCACGAGCGGATTGAGCTTCCTGGAGCATTTTTTGGGCCCTCTGAATACATCACATATATGTACTTACACATTTCGACTATTCAGTCTTTATGTTTAGAAATGATAAAATTACGTTTAATTTAATTATTATAACTAATTTTATTAATTGTAATTGAGTTTTATAATTGCTACATTTAATTTCTAATTAATTAATTAGTTTTTGTCAATAATTAAGAAGCTTTGAATGCAATAATCTTATCTTTATAAATTAAAATAAATACAATCATAATTAATTAAATAAAATAATGAACTTTTTAAATTACGTTTTTATCAAACAATACTAAGCTGTTGAAAATATTTTTTTAAAAAACTGATTCCTGATTTTCTATTCTTTTTGTTTTAAAATTGTAGTTAAGATATTACAGCGGTATGCTTTTACATGAGCGTTTCAGGTACACTGTTAGAAAAGAAAGTACACTTCATGGATTCGATACTTATTTTTATAGAACTAAATCTATGGAAATAATTCACTAGACTGGTGAATTATTCCATATGATTAATGACTTCCTGGAATATATTAGTCTTACAATCAATGTCAAGGTGGCAGAGGAGAACACTATATAAAATCTTTACTCTTTATGCTGATTAATAAAGAAATTTATTGAATTAAAAAAATATTCTTTAGCAGTTTGAAAATATTACTTTGAAGTAATATGAAAACAGATGTAGCATTTTATTTAATAAATCTATGAATGAGCGCCGAATTATATGAAATTATTTCAAATTTTTATAATACACGATTTCAATTCCTTTCTGACTTAATTATGTAGTTGTATGAAATATTCGCTGTCAAATATTATGCAGCAATAAAATGATCCAGTAAATAAAACTTCACTTAATAATTATAAAAATGTTTCAATTTGTACCTTTTCGTTGAATAGAGCTGCGTATAAACAGCCGTAGAAGGCCTTGTTTTCAAACAGTAATGTAAATCGTAGTATTTTTGTTTTAAGGGAAGCAAACCAGGAATATGTCGGATTATTTATCTGCTATGCTGTGGAACGAACTTCGAATAAGGCAGCTTCTCAAACACAAATAGCATTTCCCCTACGTTAACATAATACACAAGCTGTGAGATATTTCATTCTTTAACCAGATATTATTTCAGGAGTGTATCTTGATAGCCTGGTTGTGATAAGAAACGGTAAGGAACATCGCTAAAGAACTTCTCAAGTTCAGCAGATTTCTGACAATAGTATAAAGGGGAAATGGATGAACGGAATGGTGGGATGAGGTATTTGAAATAGCTAATCGAAAGTGCACTATATGCCCAAAAGTATCCGGACACTTTCAGATTTTCACATTTTTTTAGAATTTTTCCGGAAAGGTTTAATTGACTGCCTTTAAACTTCGACCATGTGAAGAATAGACTGTAACTTACATTTTACATTGAAGATTCGATACTGGGCGAGATTTGGGGACCGTCTACAAACTAATGAAGACAAAAACTGTTTTGGCCCACCCCGCTTCACAAAATATTGATAACAAGATGAAACTTTCAGAAATGGTTATGTTTAATGTTCATAATATTTGCAGGAATTCTCGTAAACTCAGCACAAATATTTAGGAAGATATAATAGTTTTCTTAAAAAATCCCAAATTTTCCCGCCTGTTTTTTGCTTATAACATGCAGAGTTTTCTATTATATTATACGAAACTTACAGAAAAAATGATAATATGCCAGAGAAGCATTTTGGAAAATATTTTCTGAATATTACAGGAAATATGAGCATTTTTAGCAAATAATGTTTTACTGCGCATGCGCAAAACATAGCGTAATTTTTCTTTCACAACTTTAAAGCCATATATATAGCGACTTATATAAAAAAAATTCAGTACAATATCATTAATATTCAGAAAGATGTCGGCATTACAACGAGCAGAATTTTAGCTCCTATCGAAGGGAAGCTAAAAGATTAAGTGTTGAACACAAATTGATATTTTTTAAACTTATATCTTTGAATAGTTATATTGAATTGTATAGTGGTTAGAATTTGCTGAATTGTAATATTTGTAGCGAATAAAAAAAATATAGTTGTAGAATTATTAAAATATTTTAAGAAAAGAAATTAATTAGATAAAAAAAATCGTTTGGCCATAAAAGAAATATATTTAAAAATATCGTTTGGCCGTAAAATTGTAACAATATGTAACTTGTTAATAATCATGTAAATAATATAATTAAAGTAATAATTGTTATTTATAGTACCTAATTAGCTGGAATTTAAGTTATGCACGTAATTGATAAGTGTTCAGCAAATTCTAACCACTATACAATTCAATATAACTATTCAAAGATGTAAGTTTTAAAAATATCCATTTGTGTACAACCCCTCATCTTTTAGCTTCTCTTCGATAGGAGCTAAAATTCTGCTCGTTCTAATGACAATATCTTTCTGAATACTAATGATATTGAACTGAATTTTTTTATATAAGTTGCCCTATATTAAAAAGGCTTTAAAGTTGTGAAAGAAAAATTACGCTATGTTTTGCGCAGTAAAACATTATTTACTAAAAATGCTCATATTTCCTGTATTATTCAAAAATATTTTTCCAAATTTTTTACAAAATGCTTTTCTAACATATTATCATTTTTTCTGTAAGTTTCGTATAATATAACAGAAAACTCTGCGTGTTATAAGCAAAACACTTGGGTGAAAATTTGGGATTTTTTAAGAAAATCTATATATCTTCCCAAATATTTGTGCTGAGTTTACAAAATTTTCTGTAATTATTATGCACATTAAACATAGCCATTTCTGAGAGTTTCATCTTGTTATCAGAATTCTGTGAGCGGGGTGGGCCAAAACAATTTTTGTCTTCATCAGTTTGTAGACGGTCCCCTAATTGCCCAAAGGACCGAATCTTCAATGTAAAATGTGAGTTACAGTCTATTCTTCACATGGTCGAAGTTTAAAGGCAGTCAATTAAACCTTTCCGGAGAAATTCTAAAAAATGTGAAAATCTGAAAGTGTCCGGATATTTTTTGGCATATAGTGTATGTTGCTGTGTGGAGATTAGTCTTATCCTTTGAAATAACCCATTACTACTAATGACTACTGAAGTAATTGCTGATCACTGGAAATTAAGTCTCATCACTTACTCCTATCATTGAAATGACAGCTTCGCGAAAAAAAAGTTTTTCTTACGGGTCTATTCTGGTTAGAGACGTCACTTTTCCAACGTTAACAACGGGAAAAGTGACGTCTCCCAACCCAACCGGGGGTACCAGAATAGACCCCTTAATCTTAAGTAGTTTCTGCCTCAAATCAGGGAGGCAGAAACTACTCACTCACAGGAATTGACCGAACACCAGTCCATCTAGATTACCCTTTTAAATCTCGTTAGCTGGAAATCAATTTGAAATAATAAGCTACCAAACCACGTATTTCCTTTTGTCGTCTCCCCCTTTTCTTAGGTGTTCAGTAAAATTTGAATCAAAGAAAACAAGGTGAAGTTTTCATACATTCGTCGTATTATCCTATCGCCCCACTCTTGTATAATACTGATACTCTAATTTTCCCTAATAATTCCACCGACAAGTGACCGAAACAGTTAAGGAAAGTAACAAATATACAAAATTTTCATCCGTCGCGTTGGTTTGGTCTCTCAGACGACCAGAAACGCTCGGTAAAATGCGGCATCTCAGTGAAATCAAGATTCACTTGTCGGTTATTCTATCAACTTAACCGCTACTCGGCCATCAAATCCGGACAAAAATAGCTGATTTCGACTGTTTACTACATAACTTTAAGATGGGATGTAAATTATCAGATTATTTAATATCCAGCTCTCCGTGCCTCCCTTCAAAATCGATAAATATTTTTGCCGACGAAACTCTATATTTCTCGCCGACGGGGGCCCGCTAGTGCCACCCTTGAGTGCAGAACTAAACAAAATCAACTACCCCTCAAGAGTCGTGGAGTTTAGTTTAATTATATTAAAGTCCCGTGTTAGAGCAATCAGTTAACAAAAAATCGTGGAAAGAATGCGCGGATAGTAGCTTTCTTATCATCCTCTGTTTATGAATATGTTTTCAGCCTTTCGTTATCACCAGTGCAAGTTTTTTAAAAAATTATTTGTAACTACTTTTTAAAGTGTCATGTGCTTTTCTTTTCATCTATTTATCGAAAATCAATTTTGAAAATGTGTTTCTCGACCGGAATTTGATCTTTCACAATACATAACTATAAAATGTTTTTAACTTTTATCGGTTTTAATATGTTACCATTTGTTTTGTTGGCCGTTTTGCCATTAGACAAAAAAAATCACTGATGGTTCGTAATTATGTTGAATTATTAACAGGAAACAATCGGAACAGACACGTGATCAGCTTTCTTCATTTAAATTCTGATAATGGAATGTGCCACGAAAATACATAAGGTTTGATGTTTTATTGCCCTAATTAGCTATTTTCCTTGGTCAGTTGATGAAGTATTGTGCACATTGGTGCAGACAAACATTTGGAGATATAAAGTTGAACAAGTATTTTTTCACATAAGACAGCTTTTTGAATGAAAAGCACTCTTGCTCCCCTTTTCAAGCATTCGTGCCCGGGGCTTTCATCTTCCCCTAGCTATGTCATTGCGGATGGAAGTTTATTCAACCTTCCAGCGGGCTCGCTTATGCAGGAGATACTTATAGCGTGCAAATATGGGGATGAGAACCTGCCATATTAGTAAGCAGAGTCTCGCTTCCCGGTGGGAGATAGTAATAGTGGGGGTTGAATTACCCCTTGCCGATGACGGGTCGTACCTCTGTCTGAGGGGTCGTCGCATGAGTCACTCGTAATGGGGGCTATTATGCGTGGGCCACAGGGCCCGATTAATTGCCGCGGCGGCCTTGTTATTCATGTTGGGTCCGCATGCCTAGGCTGTCCGGAGTAATTAGTTTGTGATTATAGTGTGCATCGTATTACATATTTATATCGTGTTGTTTTACAAAAATAAATGCAACTTTTATTTATGTAATCTGTGTTTATCAGCTTTATGCTAAACAAAGATTATATAAATAAAAGTTGCACTTAAATTTATAAAAAAAAACGATATAAGTATGCAATACGATGCACGATATAAGTGTCTTCTGCATATGCACGGCTGCTGGAAGGTTAAGCTCCAAAAATACACATCCTTTTAATTGCCTACAAAAGAAATGATTCCTTTGAAACACTTCAACATATAAGCTGCCTTTCTTCTCGACGGTCATGGTAGTCATTTCGGATTGATTGTGCCATATTAGGCCTGTCGTAATAACGTAATAAATGTCCAAGTTGTTAATGTTGGTCCCCAGATTTGCAACTAATTGATGTGCAAGTACAGTCTAAGTGTTAGTCAACGATTAAGAAAAATCTGTAAATACAAATGTTCATAAATAGCAATTTAAAATAGTCTAAAAATCACGTTATCTATTTCTGTTTCAATTATTCCTTCGTGCCTTTAACGATTAAATTATACTTATTTCTATAATGTAAATGCAGTTTTTGAACTAACTTCTGCTTAAATACGTTTGTACTTAATAAGTAGACTATCATCAATTTTTTTAAATATAAATTTTAATCAATCCTTTATGAATATCCTCCTGTCGTGAGATCTTTAATGTAGCTTCATTATCTAAATCTGGGGTATATTTTAATCAACAGAGATAACTTGAAATAATCAGTGAAAAACGTTTATTTTTCTTTCTTTGTTTTTCATTGGTATTAGACTATTCAGCAAAAGTTTTAAAGGACGTGATATTTGTTTCATTCATACTGCTAACGATGGATATTTATATTTGTAATGAGCTATTGGTTTTTTTTTCACCGAAAGAAAAAAAACCACGAATATAATTTACTGATAGTTATGGGGCCGCGGTGGTCCAGTGGTAAGGTCCAGGCTCGAAACCCCATTCCACTGAAGATCCGCCGTGCATGGGGCCCGCTGCACGCCAAATCATACGTAGTGGCCAAACGTCCTCCCGCTGGTGTGGCGTGGAAGCTTGGAGAGGGGGCGCCAGCTCAGGCGTCGTCCTCGTCATCTGACCGTAGTTCAAAATTACGAGGTCCGTCCCAAAATAGCCCTCGTGTTGCTTCAAAACGGGACGTTAACGTAATTAAACTACTGATAGTTATTATGTAATTTTCGTCATAAGTTTTAAAATATTTGTAGCATTGTTCTCACATTTGTTAAATGGTAAAATATATATATATTCGAAGGTAATATGTATTGAAATTATAGAGAGGAAAAAAATATTTAAAAATATGAATTTAAACAAGTAATATATGAAACTGGCTGCTTTTAAATGTATAGATTTGGCCCTGGCAGTGAAAAGAAGGCGTCTACAAAAACCAACACAGTGAATTACTAATATATTCATTTATGTTTACGGCATAATGTTAAAAAAAAGTAGGTTAATAAAAGCGGAGTGAAGGAAGGGGGCAGGGAGGAAAAGACTGATAATTTTTTTTCAAGTGTAAATTTAAAAATTGAAGTTTTATATGACTTCCATATCCAATCTACACAGTCAAGCTGAGAAAATCGTACATTATTCGAAAATATTTTCGTTAAAATTATACCTTTTGAAATTCGCCGGCTTCTATATCCCTTTTGAATAACAAATTCAAAATAACGAATCAGTTTCAAATTTTCTGGATGATGTTAAATTTTATCTGATTTATTTTTTTCTTTAGTTATAGTTTTTAATATAAATTAACACTTTGTATGGGTGGGAGACTGATTCCTGCTCGGAAACGAACAAACATTGAAACTGGGAGATTGCAATCTCAGCTGTGAGACAGACACATACAAAAGTTGAATTTGCATACAATTACTGGATTTAGGCACTACAGGTTCAAAAATTTGAAAAATCGTGCCCGACTATGAAATGTTAATTGCCTTATATGTATTATATAAATTAAATATTTTTAAGAAAATCCGTTGGAACAGCCCTAATTTGCTAGTCCAGTCATCAGCATTGAATTCTTACGTAAGGTAAGAAACAATTCCCTGCTTTCAAAACATGAAACGACTCATTAGTTGATTGTCCAATTGCTTAAATGTATATGGATTATGCAAATAAATCGAAATGATGTAATTTCACGGTTACTGATTTCTATAGGAATTGTCAAATCGTTTTCCTCAAGACATTTTGTAATGAAGCTAATTTGCAAACATTGGTCATAAAGAAACAGTTATTCTTAAAACCTTTCATAACAGCTGAAAATCCAGATGGAGGTAATTGATCCTCCAATATTAGTGCTTGTCTCACTAATATTTGCAATTGAATGCTTTAAAGAAAGAAAGAAAAAATGATGTTACTGAATAGAAAATCTATAAAATTCCTGAATCCTAATTAAGGGAAACAACTAGTTTCCTCGCCAGTATTAAAACTTTTAAATTTATATTTTATTTTGTTTCAATTTATTTGCGATTAAAAAATGTTTCTGAAATTTTATTGGTGGGTCTGAGGAAACCAGATAAGACTGCCGTTTGTTTTTCCAGAGTATAAACCCGCATATCAACTTAAATGTTTTAATTGAGATTCTGTGACAAAAAATTAGAATTCAGCAGTTCATAAACTTATCTAGAGAAGGCTGCTCCCCGTTATCTGACTTTGATAATACGTTTCAAACTTTTCGCTGAATTAGACCGAGAGAAACTAAGTTTAAAATACTGCAGGATTGATTTATGGAATAGCTGCTTGCTTCCTCAACATTTGAATATAACCTTTTCTTTTCAAAATTTTGTTTCAGATTAAAGAAATATCAACTAACCCTTTGGATTATATTAACTAAACTTTTATACTTCATCAAACATTAACATAATGCGTAGTGTAGTTCAATACATGAATATAATGAAAACATTAAAGACTATTTTCTTAATTTGTTAATTTCAACTTATACTAAAATTAAATAATTTCAAAGTGGGTTATTTATGTAGAAAATATCTCAAAATCAAAACATAAAATGCACTTAAAGGTTTGTAACCTTAATATTTTTAACCCTTTCCCACCACCGCTTGCACAAGCGGCTTATTACTTTTATTAATGTGAAATACCAATCATATTTTCGAAGGTAAGGATTAGACAAAGATCGTGCTGTTTTAAAGAGGTATCTTACATTTTTTTTATTTCCTTTAAAAATAATAAATAATGATGGAACGGCTCTCCGCCTCGTTGCGGCTCCACTACACCTCTGCTGTTAATAGAGAATTATTCTCAGTCATCTTCATACGTATACAGGTGCTCAAAATTAAGCGAATTTTCACTTTTCTTCGATTATCTCTAGAACTACAGGATACATTTTAGTGAAATTAGGTATTTAAATAGGTTGTTATAATGGAAAAAGTTAGAATAACCATACACCAGTTATTGTAGGTCTCATCAGCGCAGGAAGGTTTAAAATAGAGCAGTGGAGGATTTTGACAATATGAGGCCACGACAGATGCAAATTTGTTTTGAGGGCCCTCCCCCTATTCAATGTCGTACATTTGTAGTCGGCTAATTACTTAGATGTACTATGAGTAGATTTTAACTCCCCTCCCTCCCGCCAAGGTCTCGAGGCACGAGGTGAGCACCTGTGCATAAAACCGTTACTGAAACAAAGGTTACATTATCAAACAAAAATATTTCGTTAATAGGGAGTTTGGTCCTCTCCCATACGGCTTCTCAAAGTGTGAGTCGCCAAGAAAAATACTGAGATCCTGTAAGTTTTCTTGGTGTCTTCTTCCTTTAGATCCTTCAACATTGTCAAAAAATTAATTTAAAAAATAACTTAAAACAATCGATTAAAATTATTGAATAATTATTAAAATTAATTTTTTTCTACCTATCTTTGGTATCTGTTGTATCTATTTAAGGCTTTATTTTCATTTTCTAACTTTGCGGTCGCGAAAAATTTTTATGTGAAAATAGGGTCGAGAAACATTTTGTGTTCTCGAAAAGGGGAGTCAAAAATGTTTATGTTACCGTGCTTTAAAGAGCTGACTTATGTTTCCTCTAGTTCTTTACTTAAGGGTCTTCTATTTTTTTAGTTAACAGTTCTAAACAGTAGCTGTAATATTTTAATCCCCCTAATAATAATAAAAATTGAACGAAAAAACTCTTATTTGAATAAGAAAAAGTCACCTTGCCGCTTTTGTTTATTTTGAAATTCTTTCACAAATGGAGTAAATTTATTTGTAAATTTTTATCATAACTTGCATAAAAAGATGCTAAAAACGTGGTCAAAACTTTGACTTTTTCCCCTTGACTGCTTGAAAGCAATGTAGTTTTAAGGCAGTTTAGCTAACTGCAATCAAAATACATTGAACAGACAGAATATGTTAATAACATTTTGAATATAAGCATGGATATCAAAGAAGACTACAACAAATAAGATTATGAGCTTTTCTGTCACTTATTTATTATTATTATTGTCTGCTTTAGCTTTTGAATAAGTCTTTTACTGATCTTTAAGTCTTTTGCTGATACTTATCTCAATTCTAATTTAGAATAATGTTTTTTTTATATATTATTCAATTTAGGAAGGTGTAGGAATTTTTTGCGTGACTTTCATGAACGCGGTTTTACAAATCAAGTTGAATCCGGTGAAAAGTAAAAAAATGCAATGAAAAGATATTTTGGCCCGAAAAAAATTGCTTATTAGAGAAAAATATCAAATAAATATAGTATTCTGCTTTCCATCCCATTTAAATACCGTTCGCAGATATTCTAACTTCATGAAACTTCTGCATTTAAGCAGTCCAGGTCGAGAATGATTATTATATGTAAGGATAATTAGTATTATTTCTTTTATCTATTTAGAGGGCCGTACCGAAATGATCCTGCTCCCCCATGCCACTACGCGCTACTTTTTTGTTTATTTTTCACCCTTCTATGAACCGCCCCCGGAAGACTACTTTCCTGAAATTTTTTATATTATTATTTTTTTAATTTTCTAATGCAAGAATATAATTCTACATGAATTTAGCAAATATTTTATAATTTTATATGTGGGTTTATTAAAAATGATGTAATCTTGAAAAATAATGCTTCCATGAACTATATAATAGTATTTATATGAACAATAAAAATATTGTACACAATAAATTAAATGTAATTTTTTTATGTAATGTTTAACTTTTAATCAGCCACAAAAGGTTTATTCTTGAATTCTTTTTTGTGTAAACAGTTGATCGTACCAATATAATTTCAACCTTGTTTCTTTCTTGTATTTTTTAATAGTCAT
Organism: Araneus ventricosus; assembly: GCA_013235015.1. Lineage (NCBI taxonomy): Eukaryota > Metazoa > Arthropoda > Arachnida > Araneae > Araneidae > Araneus > Araneus ventricosus. The sequence goes on along the minus strand of BGPR01000137.1, from coordinate 804,227 downwards.
TTTTGCGCCGGCCCCTCTGCCTGCGCCTTTGGCTTTGTAGAGGCAATCTCGCCACCTCCTTCGTACGGCTCTGCCTATTTATAAAAACTATAGGTAATGACAACCAATTTTTTACAAAATTTGCTTTAATTTTGTTATGCTAAATGATCAAAATCCTTGGTATTCATTAAATCTTAAACTTCTTATAAACTTCTAAACGGAACTTATCTTTTTTTTTTGAAGATTTTCTTTTAAAAAAGAAACCGTTTTATTCAAGTGGTAGTGCTTGTTCTTATTAAATTGTGGCATGATCTTCATCGTAAAAATTACACCCAGTTCACAATATGCGATAAATAACGTTACTTCTTGCATTTCAATATTTCTTTTCATTTGTAGCAATACATTTATATCCGTGGACTTTCCCATTTTAGATTTTGCGAACAAAGTCAGAGTTGCTGATAAAGCCAAATATAACGACTAGAACAATTGAGATACAGCAACTAAGTGAGTATGCCTCTCAAAAATACAAATACACAAACCAAACTGTGAACATTCATCTCAGAAATACAAACAATTAAATTAAAGCCAAATTTAAAAAGGCGGATATTTCGAATGTGAATAGTTCATGACAATCTGCATATGTAGTTAATGTGTGTCATCATATTACCTACATATGAATGAAAACTTTTGCATAATTAATAAAAGAATTACTCTGATACATTAATGAGAATTTCAGGAGATTTCTATATCTTTCTTAAATAATATCAGATTGAGTGCTGCGCTAATAAGAAATTAGTGTACTCGATTTCTCTTCTCATTTTGGAAAATGTTTTTTTTTTTGTATTCTTAAGTAGACATGTTGAATTCATTTTTAGTTTTGGTTATTCTACGGTTAATTGGGTCATTCTGTCTGACCAACTTCTATGTTGTGATTTTTAGCATCATCCAGTAGCAAAATGCCTTTTCTGCTGCTCAGTACAAGTTTCTCTAAAATAATTGTTGTATGGTTTGCCTTAAAGTGTTTGAGATATTTTTCTGCAGTCAGTGCCAGTTTTGTGCAATCTATTATCTGCAATACATAGATTGTTACACTAATTTATTTATACTTTTCATAATACCTACAGATACTTTTCATATACATACAGATACTTTTCATAATACCCATGATCAACCTTAGTCTTAACAGTCATCAATTTAAAAATCTTAAGAAAAGTGCCGTTCTAGCAAATAATATACCTGCATCTACAACAGCTGAAATTAATTAACTAGATTAACCAGATTTGAAGTATATAGGAAAGCTATGTAGCCAGACTTCATAACTGTAGCCCATTTTCAGAAGACGAGGACGATATCTAAACCAATACAGTTCCACATCAACAGAATAAGTCTGCACCAACCCACATATGCGGCTGTCTTTTGTCGAAATCTAAGCTCAAACCCGGGATCGGCGATCACGAAATACATCTGAGAATTAATTAAAGCAACTTAACTTACCTAAAGCAAATCCAAGCAACACAACAGGTGTAGCCTTGATTTATTAGGATCATTTATTACCATAAATGGTGTAAGGACTGATGACATAAAAATAAAGCTTCTTAGTTTATGAATTTTAGAATGATCGTGAGAGTAAATTAAAAAAAAGAGCTTTGCATCTTCTTAATGAGAATTATTATATTATTTTTTTAAAAAAAACTTGAGCCTCAAAACCCTAGCTTTTGTCACTCAGAAAATTTATCGCTTTCAATAAAAATATTCATCTGAGAAAGTTTTAGTTGAAACAAAATTTTTCTAATATTCATCAAGAAGACTTCAAACGCTACTTTTGTGGAATCGATACTCAATACATGGCATGAAAAAAATACATTCTACAATTATTTTCATTCTCCTGATAATGTTCACGATTCAGTAGTGGTGATTGCTTGTCCGAGTACGTGTAATAGGAACTTTTTTAGTCTCTGACTGTTTATAACATTCAGTGCTACTGAATAAACTATGCCCGAGAAGAACAAAGGTAAAAAAATTATATCCTGAACCTCAAATGAGAATGATGTGGGAGGGACAGGTGATAAACGAAGACTGGTGTGAATTTCTGCATGAGTGCGCGCATTCTAATAATGGATACTTGTGTTAGTATTGTTGGTATGGCCAGCTGCTTACATAAACTGAGCTGGATTTCTGATGGATTGGCTGGCTGGTAAAGTTCATCAGAACAAGTTTTAAAAAAAAAGCCATAAGTTAAATAAAGCCAAAGGTTGTTATGCCAAACATATGGTTGAAAATGGTACCAAGGTAAAATCTTAAGCAAAATAACGATACCACGAGGTTGAAAAATAGAATACCTCTACTTTAGTGATCTTGGATCACTATACATTAAGTACTAGAGCAAGATAATCGACCAACAAATGGAAAAACGGATAAATATACAAAAATGAAGAAACGAAACTTAATATTTTTAATTGAAATATTTATCGTTTTTAATGATAAAGCTTGTTTGAAGCATTTTTACAATACTTTCTTTTGAGAAAATTCATCACTTGGTAAATTAATATTTGCTAGAAAAAGAATTAAGTAATAAATGTAGAGCTTATAATTTCAGTTCATCATTCAAACATTCAGAGTGCATTTGTTAATTGTTACTATTAAACTGATAGATTGAAGCTGGTTGTCAATTTAAAAAAAATTATGCAACCCTAAAAGATACTTTTTGTGGCTAAAAATAAGACAGTTTTTCACTCGCGCTATTATATTCATGAATTGTAAATTATATCATTTGGGTCTACAATTGGTGTTCGAAAAGCGTCGTAGAGCAAAGAAAAAAAACCTCTTTGTTTTTAAAACAGTGAATAAACCCTTTAGTTATTTTAACTACCAACTAATGAGAGTGGCTGTTTTTTCCAAGAACATGTATTTCAGTGATTTCATTATTTCAGAGTTACTGCAAGATTTGGACTCCTGGAAAAATTGTCCACAAAATCAGAAATTAGTACTCGAGTCAAAATCCCTTCAGAATGTTCACAAAATTGAAAAAAAAAACGGTTTCTTTTTTTGTCTACCATAAAATGTGAAATGACCAATGATGAATGCCGTTGTTTATCATAAAATAATAGTGAAACTTTTATAACGTAAGGCATGGTTAGTAAACTAATCAGTAGTGTTTATTGTATGACAATTCTCTAGGGCATCAGTCACGATGCGTCAGTGATTCTCACCCTGAAAATAAATATGGTTGTTCAACCACAACTGTTCTATATATTTGACTTCTTTTTCAACTATTCTTTATATGAAGGAAATTGTTTCCCGGAAGAGTTTTAGTATTTATTTCCACTTTCACGACATCCAAACAACTTTAATCTTACACTGGACGATTTTATTTCTTTTCTTTTTCTTCAGAATTTGAATAATAGATAAATGAGTGCAAGGAATATAGGAAAATCAATTTTAAGCAAATTACTAATTGAAATCCTGTAATTATTCAATTAAAATTTCTTTATTTAAAACTCCTCTATTTCAAATTAAAAATGTAATTTGTAAATTATTTTATTCGTTAATAATCTAATTATTCCAAATTTCTTCTAAAAAGGCAAAGATTTAAGTGTACTCAAACATTCACCACTACGCAGTTTAGAGTTAATATGTATATATCCTTATAACCCAAAAAAAAAAAACATTTTTGAAAATTTCTCCTTTCATTATTTAATCGCACTTATTTTTCTTCGATTAAAAAAATAGAAATGATACAAGCAAGAAATATGAATAATACGTAAATTCCTAAACTTTTACATTTTTTTATTTAGAAAATCATTCTCTTTACTTGACCCATTCGTGACTGCAAACGAGATATCTTAATTTCCAGGATTATTCGCTGAGCGTTAGTGACCTCATCTCAGTCTTCCATTCTATACCTTTTAATATAATGCAGTCTTTTCATAAAATGAGAAGTAAATAATAAACATAGCCCGAATAATAACGCAGGGGATGGTCTGGAAATGTGCCATAACCACGATGAATGTATTAACTGATATATTTATGCAAGTTTTCTTTTATCACACATTTTACCAATCAAGGTTCATTAACACATATATTATTACTCCTCTTCGTTCAAATTTTTTTTCTATTGTGAATGTAGCGATAGAGGGATTTTCCACGAAAGTACTCCTTCCATGTTTATTTTCCGTCGGATTTAATTGCTTTCAATTCTGAAGTGAGATTAAATTTTCAGTAACAAAGAAAATATTCAAAAGATAACTAAATAACTTCAAAAAGATTTTGAAAAGATTCTATTTATTGTGTTATAAAAACTCTGCCGTTATGATCTTTTTCCTGATCTAAACTTTTAAAATGAAATTTGCACCTGTTGTTGAAATAATTGTTTAAATTTTAAAATGAAGTTTCAAGTTAATTTCGAGACTGGAAATTTCAAAAATGCTTGCATTAGATTCTTCATCATCACCTAACTATCCGTGACTCATTCATGTATTGCTTTTCTTTTCCAGCTGCTGAAATATGAATGTCATAAGAGTAATTACGGTTGTTTTGAATCTTATTCAGTAACAGAAATAATTATTTTCCACGAAAGACATCTGAGCTATTTTCTCTTTGTATTTGCACTCGTTTTGAATTTTCATGATTTATTGAACATCCGTGATTAAGAAGTTCCTCTATTGTAATAAGCTGTTCTAAGTCGCCGAATTTCATGAAATACGATTTTTTTTATTGCAATTGGATTTTTAACTTTAAATAATATGACAATTTATTACTTATGGTATATGTTGTAAACGTCCAATAATAAAGAAATTGCCGCTATCTTCTTTTTCTTTATAAAATTAAGTATAATCTCTTTCTTATATTCGGGAACGCATGAATTGGTTTGCAAATTAGAAACATAAAAGCTTTTCATTTTCTGACAGTTTTATATGTATTCTAGCTCACATTTCGATGCATCAAGTCAACAATTTGACTGCAAGAACATTTAATAGCATGAAATGCGGATTTGATTAAACTAAAAACAAGATCTCAAAAGTTCTTTTCACTTCGATTATTTGTTGTAATTGTGCTCCAGATAATTCTATTCCAAATATAATTTTAGGTGCTTATAAATAAATATAATTCTAACATATTATTCTGGTGAGAAATGTCTGGTTGTTTTTAAAATCAGCAGCGAAATATATGAAAATACAATGATGTCTTTTTTTTTCTTCATGTTTAATTCTGAAAAAATCCGATATTGTAGCAAAGACAAATGAACAAAAGAGAAATTTAAAAGAAAAAAAAGTCATACACTTTCTAAATAATTAATTTTATTCGCATTCCTGTCGTAGTAAAACATCATATTGCATGTTTCATCTTGTAAAAGACAGGTGACTCTTCCATTTTCATGTTTTTTTTTCGAAATGAAGCAGCTGCATCATAGCTTGTAAAATGAGTACATCACCAGTAATGTTACAATGATCCTTAAGTTTACAATATATCCAAGTGAAGAGAGCAGTGAATGAAAAATACAGTATTAAAATAAAACTACACATTATCATCAATATGTAGGTACCTTAAACAAAATGAAGCCATATTAGTTTTATAAATGTTTAATTTGACATTTGATTTTTGTTAGTTTAAATCTTTCTTAAAGATGTTTAAAAAACCATCTAGCTTAGGTGAGAATTGCCCTAGATTACTGGTGATGCATTGAAGCAAAGTTTTCTTTACATATGCCTTGTGTTTCCGAAATTTTGTCCACTCTGGTTAGCTCCTTTGTTGGTTCCGTATTGTAAGTTAATAATGCCTTCACTGGCTCTCAGTTGTTCTTCTGTGAATTGACGTTTGTTTTCTTCTGAGGGCTTAGGTCCAAGAGGAGGTCCTTGGTATTCAGGGTGGGAATAACACTGTAAATAAAAAATATATATTTAAAAGATCTTTGACTTGTTTTTGAGTTATTGAAAAATTATATATTTTATTCCTTTAATATGATAAATAAATTGTTTTTTATGCTTTTCCAGTTTAAAAATGTCAAAATGCACGATGGGTTTTTTTTCTAAAACATCCATATTTTCGTATGGTTTTCGACAAACCTTCATATGGATCATAAGTTTGTTGGTTTTTACATTATTTCTTCTTGGTTCTTTCACTGCTATAAAGTTCACATATTTTAGGAAAGTGGTTTCTTTAATATTCGTTTCGTCATGTTCGTTGGTTTTCTTTTTATCGTTTGTAGAAACTGTACATATTATTCAATTATTTCTAAATTTTATTAGATTCATTTTTGTTAATTTAAACAACTGCTTTTTAAGCAGCTGTCTCGTATTATTTTGCAATATAAAGAAAGATTTTTTTAAAGCTTTATTTCATCAAAATATTAGAGTATGCCGTTAAAAGAGTTAGTTTAAAAACACTTAATTAAAAATCATAAAAGAATTACCCATTTTTTACATTAATCTTTATTAATTATAATCGCCATTAAGTAGTTTTTCCCCAATATTTTTCAGTAACATCAAATGTATTTTTAATAGAACATAGGTGTAAAAAAAAATGCATTATTTGTTTGTGAGTGTCATCGTAATATTTTCTTGACACGAAATCTTTTCTTCCTAAGAAGCGGAAAGTGAAGTTGCATAATTCTGTCAGGAACTATAAACACCTCAATCGGGAATCCTCGAAAAGCAAACGAAATTAAAGCATTGATTCAAGAATTTACGAGAATACTTATTCATAGCACATTTTCACCAATGCAAATATATTCTATAACTTTCCAATATTTATTTTATATCAAAAGTTGTAATACATTGATGTTTTTGTATTCTTTCACTTGAAATGCTCTAGCGAAAATCTCAAAAAATATTTATGATATTTTCGCTAGATTATTTTTAAGAGATTGGGCCAGTGGCGAGGAACCTTTTTGCACTGAAATGCCTCATTAAATTTCGGTTGCTGGGCAAAAGGCCGCACGAGCAGAATTTTAAGGGTTATTGTTCTGTAATTATTATTAAATTACCAGTGGTGTAGTCGCAAAATAAGCAGTGCCGGAACGCTCTAACCTGGGTGACAAAAATCACGTTGCTTTAAGGACGTTTTTTTTATTTATTTCTCGTGAAAAAAAAGTAATTCCGGCTATATTACACCTCTGTATATTACAAACAATTATATTATTTCAATGTAAATTGCAAATAACCGGTAAAGCCGCATAAGAAACAAAAGAAGACCGTATGTGGCCTTAAGGCCGCAAGTTCCCCATCCCTGAGTTGGGCAGCGCAAAGTTTTAACGTCAGTCATATTAATGTATTATTTGCAAGTGTTATGATTACTGTAGGACGAAAAATTAAAATCAATCGGTAACACTTTGTTCAAACCTGTGTTTGCCCAGGTGTATAATCCTATGTATTTCGCCATGACTGAAATCACATTTTCAACTAACTATCTAATATTGCTATTCTATATTTTTCACTTCACTTATTTACAGTATTACCTCTCTTTTACGCTTTCAGAGAGTCAGAGAAATAGTAGTTTTAACTGGGGGGAGTGTAAATTATGGAAACCACTTTTATGGATAAAATTGCTCTGGAAATCTGAGGGGACTAACACAAAGTGACGACGATGGGAAACCGTTATAGTAGGAACATAAATGCGGGATACTACTGTGTTTACCATTTATGAAATTCATTTTTTTAAATGTTGCCTTTATTAAAAAAACGACAGTATATTTTAATAAGATTTTATTAGACTAAGACAAGTGATACTTACGGCGCGTCCTAAAGCCATTAGGCACTGGGTAACTTGTCCGATGTTCCTGCGTTCCCATAAATCTACTGTTTGAAAAACGTCGATTTCAGGTACTCCCCATTTCTTGCAAGCTTCCTGGAAGCGGTTGATATTTTCCATCATCTTGAACTGTCCACCAGAGGTGTTGATCTTTTGAATGCATCCGGGCATCAATTTGTTCATCAGACTGTAAAAAAAAAATTAACATTTCAGTTCAAAATGTATGCTTCTTTTTGTGTATGTAACTCTTATTTGTTTTAGAAGCTCTTTGAATGAGGATAATAATGTATGTGCACACGTTTGAGACATTGGCTAATTTTTTCATGGCTAGTTAAGGGATAAGTGTTGTAGCTTTCAATTAAAAAGAGAACTCCGCAGACAAAAAAGATAGTTTGAAATTATAATTTCCGAAAATCTGAAATAAACTTTTAAAATACAGTATACATGCCGTTAAGGATAACAAGTACCTAAGTAGCCTTAAATTGCTTTGGTTACCGATATGCACGTGACAGTATCAAAAATTCTGCAATAAAGTTGGCAACTTTATACAATTTATCAAATTTAAGTAAGTTTACTAAAACAGATATTGATTGAATTTAATTGATTAAAGGAAATTAATCACAGTGTAAAGCTTTGATGCCCTTTAATTTATTATATGAAAAAAAGATAATAATGATTTTGTCTTCCTTATTTATTTCCTACAATATTTTTGAATTGCAATGAAAACATTTAATTTTCGGGCCAATGTTCGAATTAATAATGTTCCGGTGTAATACCATCCTGATGTTAAAATTATTACAAGACATATAACAATTAGTTGTCTTTAAATTTGTTATTTCTTACGTATTTGTAATATTTTTTTGTGAATTTATAGTATTTTTTTTTCATTGCCTTACACCGTCTGAGTAGGCTGTGTCGGCGTGGGCAAATAAATAAATTAATAAATTTTTCATAAACGCAATAAAAGGAATTTCATTAGAGAAACAATTTCTGTATATCGAATAAAATCTCTATATGTGGAACAAAAATTTTGACGACATTGGATTCATGCAATTTTTACACGTGAACAAGAACTTAACCCCTTGGCATACGATTTTATTTAACCTCCTAAAAAGATGCGACCACCCATTTGGGATATTTATTATTATTTCAATTTATTTAAGATGGTAAAGGATACTTGCGACATTTAAGTGTGTCCTGGTGATTTTTGTATTTAAAATTAATTGTTACTTTGACTTTATTACCAATTTAAATATCAAAAATTCTGCAATTCGATGCGCGTGTCAGACTCGTCATTGTAAGCGACGGGGTTAATTGTGGCTGATTAGCCCACCAATCAGGACATTGCTTGATTGCTTTGATCAAGATGAACCCAAAGATGATGAAAACAAAGACGAATTAATTTTTTTAAAAACCATATCGAAAAAAAGTAATGGAAGCATTCCAAATTATCCGACGCGGCTTGAGTTTTATTCTTAACGTTCCTGAAGAAATTTTTATCTCTTTGAATGAAAGTGAACATTATTCTGAAACGGCTTTGGCAAAAGATTATGTTCAATAAGATATTAAGGACAACTTAAGCCAAAAAGAAATAAAAGTTAGTTTCGTTTTTTGCATAGGAAATGCTCTTTTTTAAGTCATTATAAGCAAATTTTCTAGTTACATGTATATTTATACATTTTTTAAATAAATTTCTTTGACAGATTTAGGTCTTCTTTGACCCTAAAAATGTTATGCACAGTTGATTTTAATAAGAAAATGATGAAAAACTTTAAATATGTATTTCTGTATATTGAAATTTCTATATATTGATTTTTTCCAGGAACCTCCAAGTTCGATACGTAGAGTTTTGACTGTAGTTTCTTCAAAATATTGATTTTTTTTGTACTAATTTAGCTGGACAAACTTTCAAAATATGCGTTTCTTGAAGAATTTATGAAAATATCATTTAAAACATGACAATCCAAGAAACCTCAATTAAAAAATCCCCAAAAAATTTAAACAATGAAAAAATGAGAGGTAACGGTATGAACTATTTTAAAAATATAAATATAAGCAAGTCGCATGGCTGTTTTTACTTACAAATGTATTATCTTTTGAAGAAAATGAGACCGGTTTTCGTCCTTTTCGCTGAAAACCGAATTCCAGCCAGACAGCTTTATATTTTCATTTCTTCAGTGGTTTATTATTAATTGTTTTAATGTATTTTTTCTTTTAACATTCCGGTTAGTAAACATTCCACACACATAAAAAAAATACAGAAACTGATATGGCGGCCTATTGTTCCTTACCCTATTATTAAAGTTCCAAATTTTATTCGAAATTTCATATTCCACTCTTGCGTTGAAGGTAATCTATGGAAGCTTTTGTTTTGATGTAAACTATTCTTCAACCTTTACTTCAGCGATCCATCGATCGAAAACGAATGTAAATTTGGACAGCGCTTTTGTAACTACATTATTTAATTATTATAATTTACTAAATAATTATTAAAAGATAGTTTTGCATTGTTACGTTTTTAAGTCGTAGTTTACGAATACAGAAAACGAAAAGTTTCATTACATAAGAAATAAAAATAGATTTCGGAAATTCTAGCTATTGGATTTTTTTCCTTTGAAACTCAAAGCTACTCATCCTGAAAAGAAATCCTATCATTGTTATTAATTGTTATAAAATCAATATAGTTTATGTAAACATCTTTATTCCAATGCATTCTTCGTTTTCAGTTGAGGCAACATGAAACTTAAAATTTTATTTCTTTATTTGTTAGATGAACGTACCATTTCGAAGCAATACGAGGGCTGTTGGCGATAAAAATTGACAAAAAAGAAAAAAGAATAAAATTACGAGGCGACAGACTTCGTAATTTTAAACCATTGTCGGATGATGTGGGCGACATCCGAGTCGGCACTCCCCTCTCCAAGCTTCCAGACCATTGCTACGTTACAGTGGCGAATCTGGGGGTGGGGTGGGGGTATGAGGCTGTAGGCCCCAGAGATAAACCAAAACTCTTGATTTTTTTTTTAAATCGCTATGCCTGTTTGTTCTTAATATCTTTTTTAAAAAAAAAAATAGAACGTGGCAGCATTGCATTCTGGCCTGGCAGGATCGAAAATTTTCTCACTTTTGTAGTCATTCCACTCGTACTTCTAGCGTTAACGCGGTCGAAAACATTTTTTGGCTAGTTTTTTCATTGTGTTCTTACTAAATTATCGAAAGTATTGTAGTATCCTTTGATTCTTATTGCCAGGTGAGTAACGCTTAAGTGTTTTCACTTACATTAGCCATGAGGACCTCATGGCCTCAGCCCTCCCCCAGATCAAAATCCTGGATTCGCCACTGTTACGTTATGGTGTTTAACCTCGACGACAAATTGAACGACATCAGGCCCACACGTGTGATGGATATTCTGGGGCATTTTGTCTTGAACCCATGGTCAAAATGATATAAAAGTTTAGAATTCTTTTTTCATAGATAAGAAATTCAACTCATTTAACATAAAGCTGATTTCAGAGCTATCATTCTTCTTTTCTTTACTGATTCCGGGACTTATGAATGTATCAAGAAAAGGAATTCTAGTTGGATTGTCCTCATAGTGGAAACCCCCTGAATCAACCAGGTTACTTCTCGTTTCTGGCTTATGATGTCGACAAGCACCGCAAACACATGGGTTATCAAATTGACAGCGTAACAAATTAAAAAACAACAACCAATAACAATCTGATTTTGATGAATGGCTCACAACTATGAATGGATATTACATCTAAAGTGATCCCGGCAGTTACAACAACAAAGAAAAGATTTGATCTGCAAGCTGTGTGAAAATCTGTTTGTAAGAGAGAGAAAGAGAAAGATAGACAAAATTTAAAAAAACAAAAGTTTCCCTTTGGCAAGGATCACGGCGATGTGACGTCATTGCCTATGAAAGACAATAAGCCCCTTGCGAAAAGAAAAAATACATAGGCACCTCAGAATTGAGACACACTTATTCGTCTGGGAAAGATAAGCCCCCGAGGGGATATTTGAAAATGCAACATTGAGAATTTCCTGTATATGTAACTATCATTCTGGTTAAATATTTTCATATCTACTGAGAGCAAGTGACATTCATACAGAAAAGATGAGCTACACAAGCAATACCGAATTGCTTAGATAGAATTATTGCATAGACAAGAAGTATTTTTGAGAAGATAAGCACAATTTCCGTTAGAATTATAAATCTTCATAATTTTAAGAACATATTTATCTAAAACAATTATTATCGTGTTTTTTTAAAGTAACTTCGTTTAATTTTGTACTGTGAAATTCCGCTCACTCGGATGATGTAGTGATAATGGTGGTGGCCCCCTGTGCACAAATTCGTAGGCTTAGTCCCAATCAAAGTCGGTGGTTTATTAAGGCGCCAAGAATTGTCAGCGCCTGTGTGTTACATGTTAAAGATCCGTTGATTACGTATTTGGCATCTGGTGCTCTCGGCAAAATTATATTCGTTGAATAACTTCATCATCGTGAGAACTCGGCTCGCTCCTTTTGGTAGGCATAGGATAGGTGGGCATCAAAATCATGGTAGCGACAACAACCGATAGGGATGAATGCAAGTTTAAGCAAGGCTAATACCAAGGAGCAAGCCTCATTTGGAAAAAACAACTTTTTAGTTTGAGTATGATTATAACAGAGAAAAATTATAGTAATATTTATTCCTTCATTCTAATTAGATCTCATTAGTGCTTTGTTGTAAAGTAATTGATTTGTATAACAGCGAAATAAATTGGTCATTTTCTACAAAAACAACAAGTAGTCGCAAGACAACGCGACTTTCGAAGAATTTCCCATTCATCCGCTTGACCGAATTCTATCATAATATATATTTTTTGGATATATTATAGTATAGTGTATAATTTTTTTAAAAAAGCGTGAATTCACTATTTAATGATTATGCATCAGTTTTTGTAAGATCGAAGAAACATAAAACAAAAACATTAAATGTAAATTAGAGAAATAATGTTTCTTTTAGGAAAACTGTTGGTTTTACTTCTTATACATTATAGATTTAATTAATATTTCTCATATTTACTTAAGGTATGAGAAATATTAATGGCACATAATAAAAACATAATTGAATGGGATTGTAATATGTTTTGAATAAAAATTTGTTTATAAAATAGTACAAAATTCACGATTTCTCGGCTTATAATTTTTTTGTCGTTTTTAACGAAACAAATTCACTTTTTGTTCAAATGCATTGCATTCCTCATATGCGCGTATGAATATCAATTTGTATTCTCTTCAAAACACTTAATATTCCTAGAATGGAAAAAATAAATAATATATAAAGATTGGAAAAATTTTGGGATTCAGAAGTTATCACACTGCAGATGAAGGCTAAATTTCAATTTTTTTTTTTGTTTTTTGTTTTTTTCTTTCTGTTTTTGAAATTGTTAGGTTAAGCTGTATAATCTCTCTAAGGGTTTTTCTAAGGGTTCTCTTGGTTTTCTGACTTATCATTGTGATATACGAATAAGAGAGTTTTAACGAGTTAATTTATTTGTCCTTCAGAAATTGTGCTTACTATCAATCTTGCAGTTAACACAGAACCAGGTTATTGTTAAAAATCATTAAGAGTAACTAATCGAAAAGAATTAAGTTCCAGCTTCTTAAAGGCTGGGTAAAAGTTAATGTTTCTCACAGACTGAGAAGCATTTCGTCTGCAGTGTTTCGCTTCCAGCTGTGGCACAAGAAAAGAGCTTTTTTACTCCCTCGAGAGCTTATGTTACGTACTTTTTGAAGAATCGAACGGCGGCTGTGCTCATTAAAGGAGCTCACGTAAACTCTTGAAGAAGTAGGAGTCTATTTATAACGCAGTGAAAAAGCAGCTGAAAGAGAAAAAATGGAAATCGGGAAGCGTAAAATTCTATTTTATTTTTGTCTCATTCAGGTCGCACTGCCTTACATGAACTTAATAAGCCGTACAAGAAAGGTATAAATTTCAACACCATATAATTGTGCTGACTCTAAGTTAACAGCCCAGTGTAGACAGCTTATTAGTAGCCCAGTGTATATATTTCTCAGTTGAATTAACCTGTCTGATAATGATATGATGCTTTCTTACAATGAACAGAATTTGCTCGAATGTTCACCCATTCTTTTTAAGTTTAGCATTCTTTCTTGGACTTGTTACTAATCTGAAAGCACACAACTATCATTTGCACTAAAATGAATTGAAAGTAACTCTTGAAAATCTTGGTTAAAAATTATAACTAGAATACCTTTTATACCCTGTATGTAGTTATTTTTGTATGCGTTTTGTGTTTTATTTACATCTATAAATCAGCCATCAATGTCAAAAAATTTGTATTTAGAAGATTTTGATGTAGAAACATTGTATATTATTGTAATTTCTAAATTCAATATTTTCTCATCGTTACTATGTTACTAATTTCCAATATTTCCTACTCTTCACAAAATTTTGGTTCTGAAAATAGAATGTAAGTTAAATAATTTGCTGAGTTTTCATAATCATCAGTTCTTTCATAAGGACACTGACTTAAAAAAACAATGAAAAAGTTATTGCGAAATTTATTAAGTTATGAAGTAACAAAAATTACATTCTGTCTTACTTGATGCAAGATAATTTAAATATTGTTTAGAATTTAAATAATTTACTTTGAGATGTTCCCAAACATATAATGGTATTTCCTCGCTAATGTATGCTTCATTTTGTGTGTGTGTGTTTTTTATGTCAAAGCGACATTACCTGAAAAATTTTGAAAATATAAAACTCACTTGCAAAGAATAACTCCATCACGCAAAATTTCTTCGTAAGGTCCACTAGGTAATTTTTGTCCCAAGTTTGCCTCAATCCATTGCAAAAGTTCAGCCTCTAGTTGAGGGTCGCGCTTTCCAGCAAGCTAAAAGGTGAAAAAGAAAGAAACAAATATATCTAATGAAAAAATGAATTGCAAAAATGATTAACTCATCTGAAGATAAAAGTGCGTTTTACAAGCAAAATGAGACGCAATACTACATATTAAGAAATTTCTAAATATAAATTCATATATTTAACTTTCAAAAATTGTTATGTATTATACTGTTTTCCCTAGAGTCCTTGATTTCTATAAAGTGGCATTGTTCTTTTAAGAATTTTATAACGTATCACATGCTATTTTGATATGACATCTATTCATTCAACTTTTCAACAACATTTATATCGACTTAAATCTTCTTTTAAAGATGAAAGAAATTCAAATGAACTTTCGAATAGAAAAACTGTGAAATTCTTCATAAATATCTTTGTGACTAACAAGACAAACATAAACTATGTTGATAAAAATTTATTTAATCATTTTTAAGAAACGCACAGAGAGTAATAAATTTTCTCGAGTAAATATTGATTATAATACTAATAAAAAAATCAGCATTAAATAAAATTCCTAGAGTTCTTAAATTCATGCAGTATGACATGACAACTCACAGAGAATAGATCATGCGGATACCAGAAATTTTAAATTGATATCAGTATACCACATCTTGAAATGGCGCATGCGTATCAGTTAATTTTGGGCGGATATAGATGGAAAGGGGAAAAAATTAAAAATCTGAATGAGAACCAGTTAGGCATTACTTAAAACTACATAATAATTTGGCAAAATTACAGTTATATCGAATTGAATGCATGATAATGAGGTTTATTAATTTGAATGTTGTAGCATTCTTGTCATTTTGCATCAAAATGAAAATGAATGCTACAGTATTCACGTCCGTGAACGTGTTAAACTGTGAAATTTACTTCATTAATAAATACTTAACAAAAAATAAATTATACGTAACGAATTTCATAAATATATACTTAAACAAAGCAAAGAAAATACATAAGGTCAGGTATGCTGGTTATCATAAGATTTTAACTCACGCCTCCGATGTCGGTGCTGCCTCAAAACAAGTCATAAATTTGAAATGATTGTCAAAAAAAATGTTTAATTGCTGATGGCATTTTATATAGAAATTTCACTTCAACCATGTGCTTATATGAGTGAGACGAGCATTGCGTTTTACTAAAATACTTTCACGCTCCGAAGAATAGTAATCTCTCCCTCTCCTATCTTTAAAAAGTTGATGTTCTTTTTAAATAAAGATTAAAGTTTCGTGTTATATACTGTTATTAAAAGAGAAAATGCAACTTTCTGTTAGAAGAGATCCCATGACAGTAAATGAAATAAAAGTTTCTGGAGTTACATGCATGATAGATGCTTTTGGATCTATTACACTCCTTTCAAATACACGCGGAATCGTTTAAAAGATATTAGGAAACATTAAAAAGATTTTCAGATACACTACAGACGTTGGACTTCTTCCCATTACAAAAATGGGAACATTTCCAAATAGTTCGTGTTGATTTAAATTTTTCAGGTTGGGTTGGCTTTTAAATGTAGCGGAAAATGTGCAAAGTGTCTGGAACGTTTGCTTAAGATTCGAAATTACTCTGATTTAATTGCTTTTTATTGAAAATCAAACCAACATCACTGTACTCAAATTGTAGAGGATTAACTAGAGTGAAGATCTGTTTCGCTGTAAAATAATTTCTTCCAACTATTGTTCCCAAATACACTTTAATAATAAAATACAATTTAAAAGAGTGCAGCATAAACTATTTTTTAAAAAGCAAATTTGAAGATGTTATATATATTGTTTGTTGCATGGCTATAATTATTTCTTCTCTTATTCAGTTTGTTCCTTATGCTTCAAAAGTATGTGGGAAGGGAGGAACCGATCTTTTAGATGCAAATATCCCTACGGTAATTCAGTGAAACTTTACGTTTTAATTAAAAATACTTAAAACATAACTGAAAAAGATTTGAAATATATTTCGGAAATTCCATTGGAAAAATATATGAATATAGGTAACATTTGTCTCCTAAAAACATCATTTGTTTAGTAAAAGTTCCAAAGCGTTTGTACATAAAAATAAAAAAACTGGAGTTATATATATTTTTAATCGCTAAAACTTGTGACGTTAAGATTCGTCTCATGTAAAATCTTCATAAGGCTGCTTTTTTAAGAATTTCAATAAAGTGATTCATTATACAATTCTTACATATGATATAACAAAGTTAGTGATAAATAAGGTTAATCTGCTCTTTAGCAAGTGCTTGTTAAGAAGAAAATTGAATTTCCCATTAAAACGATTCGATGAACGTTTTGTGATGCTTTAAACGACAAAGAAATCTGAATAATATGTAAATAAATTTTCATTAGCTCAATGACTATTTCTCACTGCTGAGAGAAGATCAATATGCTACAGTATCAGCAGGCATTTGTGTACTTAATATACAGGTATATCTCACTAAAACTAATTTAAACAACAAATTCGTCGCAAGCATTTTAGTGTTTAATTCAAATGTGTATTTACGAGGATGGACCCCCATCCGAAAAAAAAAGTTACAATGACAGAAAATACAAAAGGGAATTAAGAGACATACTTTCCGATCACTTTTCCACATAATCACCAAATCTATTTAGGCATTTATCTGAACGCAGGACCAACTTGTTTAACCCGGCTTGGTAGAAATCACGTCCCTGTCCATTGAGCCAGTTTTCGCAGCTCTTTTCACATCACTGTCTGAAGAGAACCTTGTTCCAGATAGTGTTCCCTTGTAATAGGTAAGTGTTCCTTCAATTTCGAAAAAAAGGATATAGTCAGTGGCCATCGTGAAGTCATCCGAAGCAAACGCACTGGCATATTGAGTGATGGTGTCATCCTCCTGCATGGCAATACCCATACTGCTCGCAAAACTCAAGAATTGCTGCAAAAGTTCAAGTGGGAAGTCTGGAGCCACCCCCATACAGCCCAGATTTGGCACCCAATCTGAGTTGCAAACACTTATCTGGAACAAGATTCTCTTCAAACAGTGAGGCGAAAACAGTTGCCGAGAACTGACTCAATGGGCAGGGACGTGGTTTCTACCACACCGAGTTAAACAAGTTGGTTCTGCGTTCAGATAATTGCCTAAATAGATTTCGTGATTATGTGGAAAAGTGATCGGAAAATATGTCTCTTAATTCCCTTTTGTATTTTCTGTCTATTGTTAATAAAAAAATTTTATTACCCTTGTAAACTTTTTTTGGGATCTATCCTCATAAAAATCGGATGGTTAGAAAGATACCCAGAATCTTTTCCTTCAATATCTCTTTAAGATTGAGAGGAAAGTTTATACCTAAAGAGAGATACAACAGAAGCGCAGATTTGGGTTTTGCGGGATTATCAACCCACTTTTAGGAAAAATTCTAGAATGAATAATTTCTGACAAAAACTCATACTTTATGAGGAAAATCTAAAAAAAAACCTCGAAAGGTAAAGAGTTATTAGTTTCATTTATATGATTTCTCTTGTAAACGAAACAATAATTTGAATACCATTAAAGTTTGTATTTAAATTTTCAAAGTTTCAGTCATGAAGATTGACGTTTAAAAATGTAATCTCTTTGCATCATATATTCTTAATTATATCATTTAGCTTTCGACTTTAATTTTCAAAGCACTTTTCTGTATATCGCAAAAATAATGGTATATTGTTAAACAAAAGTTTGAAACAAAATGCAAAATATTATTGAAAATATAAAATTCAAAAACTGCCAATCTGCTATCATTTCCATGTGTTTAGAATCCGTTGTTCCTTTACAGGTATACGTAAATGTTGAATTCTTGAAACGATCTGTTTGAGAACACTTTTTCGATAATAAATAGGGGGGAAAAGCTATTCCTTCATAGATATTGAGCAACTTTTAAAAGACTAAGTTCATATTTATTGGGTTCAGCATTTATAATAAAACTAAAATTACATCGTTACATAAGGTATTGTAGATAGAGTCGAAACTCCAATTATCCGAAATAAACGGGGATAGAGTCGATTCGGATATGTGGAAATTCGGATGATTGGATAAAGCTCAGAAACAACGTAAAAAAGACGTCAGGCATAGAAAAAAAATTCATGAAATTAACTTTAACAAGTATAAGGTACAGAAAACTGTAAATAGCTAAGATTTTACATAACAAAAATAAACTACAAATTAAATTATGTAAGAGGGTTCGTTACATACGTACATATTTATTAAAATTACCAATGTATTAAAATTACAGCGTCAATATCACTGACCGCGCTCCAACTATTATTTTCCCAATTTTGAGTAGTTTTTCGTTTTTCTCCTAAAATCAATTCGAGTAATTGGAGATTCGCATAATTGGGTTTTGGATAATATGAGTTCCACTGTAATACAAAAAATATAAATCATTAGGCACTTTCTTAAATTTATAAAACTCTTTAAATGTGAATTTTGAAACCTTTCGAGCTAACTTCTATTTGTTTGAAATTCAATCTACTTTTGTAAATACACGAATACTTTTTAATCCCTGAAACTCCTTTTTTTAAAGGTAAACCCACAGTAATGGCGGAAAAGAGTAAAAATAGTTTCCTTCAGGAATATTTTACAACTTTTTAATGACTAAGGATCGAAGATCATGTTTATACATGTGGTACGGAAGTGGAGTTAAAGGGCTGAGTCCTTGAACTTCGCAAGAGGTTTAACAAAAGAAACAAAAGAATAACGTTGTTAAGCTTTTAGCTTTGAAAAGAATCAGTTCATTCAAGTCAGTAGCTCTTGTTTAACAAAGCTGAAAGGAAAGAGCTCCACATTAATCAAACGGACACATCGGAGAAGAAACAAATCACTCTTGAGAGCTAATAGAAAGATTCATGAAAACTCAAGGAATCAACGCACCCTTTACAATTTGTTTCATCAGAGAAGAATTGCAATAATTATACCTATATCATAGAGCTGATGAGTTATTACTATGTTTTAGCAGCTGAACTGAAAGACTTAGATCTCAGATTATAGAAAATAAGACATTTTGATATTTATAACATTTTGTTTCTACGGTCTTTCAAAGTTTGAGTCTGATAGTTTATATTCATCTGTTAAGTATTTGTAACTATTTATCCGATCTTAAAAATATATTGCAACTAACGGATTTGAAAATTTATGTTAATATGAACCTTTCTTACAAAAATGCAAATTCAACTGGTTTTAAAAAGAAAAATAAATGCTTTTATTTATTTTAGATTACCTCAGCAATCAAAATACTTGAAAACCGCTTCACGGAAATAATAAATTTTCATTTTCGTATGTGCACAGGAAAACATACGTAGAGTGCGTCACATAAAGGTAGTAATTTTTTCTAATAAAAATTTAACTATATAAAATTAGATCCCGGATTTATTTTGCATACATGGAGAAAAATAGGTATTTTGGAAAGGACTCAACTTTAATATCACAGTTAAAAATGGGACTGAGAAAAAGCACGCTATTTCAAAAATATTAAGAGAATTCACATATTTATCATCGGAAGCCTCGCGTAATGATCCGTGATAA
Organism: Araneus ventricosus; assembly: GCA_013235015.1. NCBI lineage: Eukaryota > Metazoa > Arthropoda > Arachnida > Araneae > Araneidae > Araneus > Araneus ventricosus. The sequence continues at coordinate 784,080 of BGPR01000137.1, read as the reverse complement.
ATTTGTAAGTACCTTCTTTTCTGTAGTTTGTAATAGATATGCGAGAGTAATTAAAGATCTATTTTATTTAGCTATCTTTCTTTAATTTTTTTGACATTAAATGATAGTAATTAAAAACATATTATACAACTTTTAATTACAAATGGTGTATACGTATCGAAACAATAGCGCTACATTTCGCTGACTTGATCGAATTCTTGAATATGTATTAATGCCACTCGCCTGCGAACTCATTTCAAGGCTTTATTCGTTAGAAGATTATTCAGATATTTTTGACAAAGTTCTACTGATTGTGATTATTACTTCAAAAAAAAGCAATTCATTGTTTCACTTATTAGTATCACTGATGAATTATTCCATAATAAGAAATGAATATCCTTATTAAGATATAATAATTTTATTTTCCTACAGGGTACTATCAACAAAATTGATGTATTACTGATAATAGTCTGAGTGCCATAAAAATTTAATGTCATCGTTTAAAATGAGAAATTATATGAACGTTAAAAAAAAATCCACATCATTATCCTTTAATATTGATCATTAAATAGCGTCTTTCTTTTCAGATAAATTTGTCGTAGTTTATGGATTAAGTATCGAAAATAGTTAACGATGTTTTCACCATAATAAAATTAGATAATCATGCATCTTTTAACCTTTTATGGATGGAACGGGTTGAAATTTTCCTGATATTGAGTGATGTGAACTGCAAACTCAAAATAATTAAGTATTTTGGTACAGCCTATCTTTGTAATCGCAAACTGACAATCAATGAATATTGAAGAAATGTATTAAAACTATTTTTAAATAAATCAAATTATTCAAAATAGTAGTTTGCTTTATGAAAAAGATTCTAAAAAAGCATAACGATCTTATTACATTTCTTTGCCTTGGATACCGTATATAGAGAACTAGGTTTGCTACAAATAAAATAATACTAATAAAAATTCTGAAGGAAAAGAAAAAAAAAGACCTATACGTGTTTTGTAAATAACGTTGGGGGACCTGGGGATGTTTGAGTGACAGCTGTGAAACAACCAACGCACACAGTGGAACATTCGAAAAGGCTGAGAATTCTAGACAGTGTTTATTTTTGTAGAAATGAAAAGACTCTTTGAGATAAGTAGCTGCCCCTTTTGGATCTCATATCCGCTCTACAAAAAATGAGCCTCAAAATAATTATCATGAAATACAATGAAATCCTGGCACTCTGCCTATCCACCAACCGACATTAATTTAAACGTGGTAAGTGCAATTTTGATGTAATACACGTAAGCCTAGACTAGTTACTAAATGGTATAATTTTGCGAACACTGCTGGATCTAAATGCGGAAGAAGTTGCCACTTCTCTCAGAATAGCACGATGCTGTCCGCCCACATCGACTGTTCCAGACACGTGCTCCATCTCTTACCAACTTCATTCTTTTTCCTCCCTCTGTCAGAAACTTAAAATAACTTCCTGATTTTAAGCCACACCAACGCTCTTCAAGTTCACCTTTTCCCATTTCGACGAAACTTCGATTTGGAATCTTTCCCCCGCCGCGATGCGTCAGCGCAAAAACAACTTGTTTTCTTGGCATTTCTGACGATTAAAATTAAATACTTTTCACACCTTCCATATAATGGGATTGTTGTGCAAAATTTTTGTTTTTTAGAATCTTTAGTTTTTTAAAAATTATTTGGGGTTCTCCGTCAAAATGGGATACTGGAACGCATGCATAAAAATATTTTGCCCATATTTGGGTTATTGCAGAAAAGCCACATCTATATTCTTATTTTTTGATATTTAATATAAAATGTTAAAAAATAATGTTAATATTTTTTGCTAAATTATTATTCTTAATTAATCCGCAATTTACTCTATACAGTACTGTGAAAATTTTGTTTAGAAATATTCTAGTCCTAAAAAATTTGGAATAAAAACGGGACAAAAAATAATAAATCGATAAATAAATAAAATCTTTCGTCTCTTACATTTGTACTTAATTGCTATGCATTTTTGTATTTTAAAATTCTTCTCTTGGTTTGTAATCAGCTGATGAAAGAGATAGCCACTATCAAAGTTGGTTCTTAAAATAATTCATGAATGCAACAGATTAACGTAAAGGCTTGTATGAAGGCGATTTGTTGCATTAAAATAATCCATTTAAGGTAAGTTCGCGCTATCAGTTAAAAAACAGTGTTCTGCCGAATTTTAGGAATTGAAACTATGGTAAGTAGTTTGCATCTAGTAATATTTATACATGAATATCGTTGTTCATGCTTAAAAAGTATATAAAAAATATGTTAAAAAACTTAAAACTATAATATATACGTTATATCTTCATATTTTTCTCATAAAATCTTTTTTATTAGAAACTCCACTTTCTTATAACAGACTCACGCTCAAGTTTTCTGCATTAAATTGCTTAGTTTCTCTAACTTAATTTTTTAATTGCAGTTAAAAATCGAAAAAATTTTCTTAAATTTACATTTTCTGGTTATGAATTAAAGTTTCATAGAATATTTTCTACCTCTGGAAAATTACAAATATTTCAAATTTTCATTTCAAATGTCTCTATGGTACAAGTCATGCATGAAAAAAGGTTTAAAATGCTATGTATTTTTGCATTTTAAAGACTAATTACTTAAATGCAAATATTAAATAAAGGGAATACCAACAAAAGTGAAAACAAACAGAAAATCGGAAATCCCATTTGTTTCGAAATGATTGAAGGAGCGTTAAATTATGAAATTAGTAAACAAGTGGGGATTAATTTCCCTTTAGTGAAGAGTGTTTACTATATCAACCTTTCCTAACTATCGGCAGTTTAAATGGTTATTCCTCAGAATGCTTAACATGACATTATTTCATCTCACATGGACTTCTAAAATCCAAAATTTGCTGATGTATCTTAGATATCCACAATTATTCCGAATTACATTTATATTTTAAACCGAATCTGTCGGTGTCATATTTGTTCCGAAAATTGGATGCCTCGTTAGTCCAGATTGAGTACAAGGAAGCCCCGATCATTCCAGACTTTCGATATTCTTTTGTTAGTGAAGTTTGAAGCCTTTTTTCATACATATCTGAAATTTTTCCCATATCAAAAGTTTTCTTATTCATAAGCTATCTATCTCAAAACGCCAAATTGTCTTCTTCGTTTTTATGGCATATAAATGCTTTAGTTTGATATTTTCGGGAACTTTTTTTTCTATTTATACTACCTCCAGCGAGCAAATCTGCGGTGTTAACATTCGGTATCAGAGACTGATTTTCATTTCCAAACTTATTTCAAGCAGTTCCTCAGTAATCACATAGATAATACCATTCGCGGAGAAAATACCAATAATAGTACCAGCTCTAAAATCCCCTAGTTCTGGTGTATAATCACCTACATTTTTCCTGTCAATAGAGAGGGAGGATTAGTGATGCGGATGCCTAGGTCGTCACTGCGTCAGTAAGATTTTAAAATACGATTTTTTTTATTGATTTAAATATATTAGGTGTCAAAAAAAGAGAAAGTGTCTATTAAAGTGTTCAGAGTTTGAAAATTTCTAGCTAAGCTCTTGCTATTCTTCATTTCTACAACGAAGTTCTTCTGTTATAAAAATGAAGCATTATAAGATTGTTAAGATATCATGGAAATTTACATCAACCTATATTAAAGTATCCTGTGACAAGCTGAAAGATTTATTGTTCATGACAACGGAACTATAAAAGAAACATTCACTAAAAGATTTGTTTTATCACTTCCACTTTCAGCCAATTCCCTGTATGAACATCAGTTTACATTAAAATATAAATATGCGTTGTCACCGGAAATTATCTAGAGGCCCAAAAGATTCTGTTCAAGCATAAAACCAGAACGCCAATATATTACGGTTTCTGAATTCTTCTCCAATAAAGTGCTTCCAAAAGTGTGCTAATTTTTAAGACAAACCTAAAACATACCTAAAACAGATTTAAATACCAAAAAGTGAATATCAAGAAAATAAAAACTTAGTTGTGTTAAATATGAATTCTCAGTTTCCTTGCGAGTTTCTTAATGATATCATTTCATAAAAATTAACAGATTCGTACTATTTGCATACACACGAGTTTTCCAGATATGTTTCCAAGAAACTCCCATCTATAAACATATTTTTTGCTAAAGTAGTCTGTTGCATTCAAAATGACATAAAATAATCTCCAAAACTTACAGAAATAAATCACATTTCATGCAAAAAAAAAATGGTAATCAATAAAAAAGATATTTTGAAAGACTAGAAGTTAAGTGTGCCTTGAATCTTAGAGATAAGTTAATTAAATATGTTTATCTTCATACTTAAATCTAAGCTTTGTTGGATTTAAAACCGATTAAATGTTTTCTTAGATGCATCTAGATTTTATTTTGCTAGATAAGCATATGGAATAAAATAAAAAATTATATTTAAGAAGATAATTTTGAAATTTATTCAACTTATTCCTGATAAAGTTCTTCATTGAAATGAATGAAACATTGATAATTCTATTTGCTGTTATGCGTTCTACTTAGCTCAGACAAATTTGACGCCTCTAAATAATATGATTGTGGTAACTTCAAAGCATGCATTGACACAATATTTAAATTCTTGCATGTAAAGTACTGTATGATTAATTCACATAAATAATATTCTTTCATTCTTATATTGAATTGTTATTAACATCGTTAAAAAGTTTTAGTACTGTCAAAATAAAAAGCTTCCAAAATCAGAAAAAAAGAAACAAGTAAAAACTACTCTAGAGAAAGTGTAGAATATCTGCTCAGAAAAAGATAAAATCTTTGCTTTAGGGGTTCATAGGTTTATGAACTACTTTAAGCGTTAAAACTAAATCATTGCTTTATCAAGAATAATTGCAGTTGGATATCTTTTATATGATTTTTTTTCTCATTTGCCTTAAATTTCTCTTTTGTATGTGAACTTTCAATTAATCAGCATTTCTTAGCTATGAGTCTAATCCAAGTCAAAATTGTAGGAGATGTTAAGAGATTTTGATAAAATTCACTGAAAGGTATTGTACAGTCTTTTTTTTTCCTTAGGAAGCCTTAATTTTCCACAACTTTTCTTCTTCAAATGACACGAGTTATTTAGAATTTTCAAATCCCCACGAAATTCAGTAAAATCTTTTTCAAATTAGAGTTCCAAACATCACCTCATCTTGGTTTATCCATTGCCTAGAAGAAATAAAGTCCTATTTCTCTTCTATTCCTTTGTGAAATCGAGGCAAATAAATAACTGTCTACAGATAACCAACAAGAAAGTCCGTATATAAAATTTGCAGAAGCACTTGTCTCGACAATCGCTGCTTACTAGTTAATAAATATACCAGTTTTCCACTCTTTACAAAGAATTCAAACGAATAATTTATTATTCTGGTCATAGTGTATTCACATAAGCAATTTGCTCTCTTTTTTCATACAAGAAATGAGCACAGATCATGCAATCCATACTATTGATGGGATATGATTAAGTAATCCATCTCCAGTTTCTAGATGTAGTTCCTAACTGTGGAGAAAACGTGGATCTCATCTTCAGTTCAATATCATGACTTTCTTTTTCCTTAATTCATAACTTAAAACATTATTTAAGAATAATCATTCAAAGAAAAATCATATTCAAAACTTAAAGGATAAATAAGCATATATACATACGAAATTAATACTGAATTTGATAATTCCGAATAATAATTTTCTGGTTCCAGAATATTTGAAGATTTTTGCCAGATAACGGATGCGTATTATGGCCAATAAATAAGCATACATGCATACACAATATGTACCAAGATTGATCATTTCATTTCAGACTTTTTTAGTTGAGAGTTTTTTTTTTATTATCACCAAAATCTTTTTCTCTGGAATCGTATTATCTGAAGTTTATTCCAAGAAATCAAGGGATCGGCACAAAAAGAAATCCAACGCTTCAACTCCATTGAAGTAAAAAGTAAACAAGTATAACGTGAAGGACCTACCTTGTTAGCAACATTGGCACTAAGGCCATAGGAAGGTCCACGGTTAGCCATTCTTGCTTGCACTCCGTTTGCGAGTTGAGAGTAAAGTGAAAGTGCCGGTAGGAGCTAATCCCTATACCAAAAATACTCCCTCTTCTACAGTTGGTCAATGGGAAGAGAGTTTTCAGCTATTGGTGCTTTCCTAAGGAAACGTACCAAAATAGGAAACACTTAACTTCCGATCTCACCTTACTAGCGGGGGTGGCAAAAACTTATTCTCTGTTCCAAGTTCGCTTTTCAGAAATCAACATTTCGATCTGGTGAACCTTTTAGTGATCTACGATATTAATACCCAGTAGTTGTTTGGCATAGTAAGAAATACAAAAGTCTTATTTAAAGATTGCGTAACAGAAGCGAGGGAGAAAAAAATGGTTGGTATGAGTGTCGTAACCCGGTGGAAGTTTGCCGACAAAAATGACGCATTTGACTCCCTCGAATGTAGTTAGTGGGAGAGACTTGGAAGCTCTTTGGGAACTTGTGTGATTCTCTCAAGATAAAGTAGTGTATTGTTTAGTAAAGAGGCGCGTTATTCGTGATTCTGGCAGCATTCATTCACGTGTTAGAGTGTTGATTTTTAAAAATTTGAAGAAATTAAGAAATTTCTCAATGATAAGCGATGGAATTTTTGCGTATAATTATTTCAGATAATAACCAGATATTCATTCGCTGTTAAAAAAAGACGTTACTGAAATCACAACCAAATTTTATTAAAATATTTTCTGTCTTTCCATAAAAATATTATTAGTGTCAGAAGAAAAGTCATCACCCTAGATTTTTTTAAAAAAATTTTGCTAGATTTTCCACAATTGTGCATTACACTTAAATTTGAGCTCATGACATAGAAAAGTAAATGAAAGATATTTATTAATGTCTCAAATACACTAAGTAATATGTAGCATATGTTCTCGGTATATTTTAAAATAAGTTTTTGTAAGCAATGGATAGTTCTTAAATGGAACACGATGATTATAGTTAAAATATTATTAAAAGTAGGTTACTTGACTTTACATTGCTTAATTGTCCCTTAAAATAAAAAAAACAATGTAAGTGTTTCACCAATGAAAATTAATATTTTGTTTTATTAGCCAGTGGGAATAGAAATACCACATCTAGGTACAAATAAGGATAAGTTTTTAAAAATAAACAAAAAGAAATGACATTTCTAAATCTGAACCACGGCAGATTCAAGGTTGCGAATAGTTTTTGTTATACTAGAGTCATTTTCAAGAGTAGATAGTGTCAAATGTAATTATGTGTGTGTGAAAAGTGTCAAGCGTAAATCATGTTCTTAGGTTATTCAAAAGAGAAGGCAGTCTATCTTTGGCCATCACCGTCCTTTTAAACGGTAAGAAGTAATTAGAACGTCTTCAGAGATATTTTTAATGCTTTAGTGAATAGACCGTTTTCGTAAAAAATTTTAAATTTTTAACGAACATTTAAAAATTGTTAAATCCATTTAAATAAATGCTTAGCAACAAAATAAAAAATTAGCTCTTAAGCTTATCTCGAAAAGAACTTTCAGGTTCTAAAACGATTCAAATGAAAAAATAATTTTAAAAATATATTACATATTTTCTGAGATTTAAAGCAGTTTAATGGACTTAATTGTAATTAGGCATCCTGAAATCTTGAGATTTATATCTTTTTTGTGCTTTGCTTTTTCACTTAAAATCGACTATATCCGTAAGATAAAAATCTCTTACTTCTCTCCTCCCTACAATTTTAATCCAGTTTTTGAAAGAAACGAATGAAGAATTCATTACCATCTTCACTTGTTTTGAAATGAAAAAAGTGTGTGAAGAATAATGTTAAAGATATCTCCTGATTAAATTAAATTTAACGAAAAGAAAAAAAGCGTTTTCTTATTATTTCACTTACTTTGTTTTAAAATATTTACAAGTTACGCTAGTTTTTTACGTAGTATTAATTTTTCTATAACGAGTTCAGTAGTTTCATGTAATCCGTCTATAGTTAAATCGCGTTTTAATTTTCGTAGATTTGTTGAAATGCACAAATTTCTCGTAATTAAGGCGTTTAGTTAAGATTATAGTACATAAAATGATAATTCTATAATCAATTTTCCATAAACCAAGATTTTAGAAGTAATTGATTGTACTAATTGCAAAGATTTCCATTAAATGATTTTCCCCTGAGACAGATCAGAATTAACTGATTGAGATGGAAACTAATTATACAGAATCAGTTTATTTTTTAAATTGTTGCTTTCCGTTTAACTGTGCTCATTTTAATCCTGAAAAACGCCAAATTCACTTCCTCTGAATAAGTGCTGCTAAATAATTGTTAATTCTCCAAACTTAATATTCCGTACAAATTTCGAAATTTATTTTTCTCTTGAACTGAAACTATCTAAACATTTCTCTGTTTTTAAGCGTATCAATCTAGAAAACAGTTTCGTGTAACCGATTGCGGTGAAAATCATTTGTTAAGCTCTAATTATTCTTAAAATGCATTTTTTAATGCTTCAAATGCTTTTATTTTTGTTTTTAAATTTAACTTTTACAAATTACATCGAAGGCATTTTTATTCTCCGCTGGCTAAATAGTCAATAAATATATTTTGTAGGGGTTGTTTAAAAATGTTGTAAGGAAACGCCTCAAATTCCTTGAAAGAAATTATAAGCAGATAATTGTGATAGAAACAATTCGTGAAAAATTGTTTTCTTCTTATTAATATAATTATCAATATGTCTTTGAATTAAAGATAGAAACAGTGCTAACCGAATTTTGAATTTTCAACTCAGAAAATGAATTCACTTTCTACTCGGTTTTTCACATGAAAGTGTGTATTCGTGTCTCTTTCCTAGAAAAAGTTGATATGTAGATGATCGTAATGGCAGAATTCACTTTTCTTGATAATTTATATAATTGTTTATACATCTTTAAAACTGAGTGGATATGACACTAATCGAATTTTAAATTCTCGAGTAAGAAAATTAACTATGTTTAACAACAAACTTTCACTTAACTTTTTTGTCTAAGAGTGCACCCATCCTGTGATATTTTCACAGAAAAAAAATTCATGCAATGATAATCATTATAGCAATAGTTCTATCAGAATGTATTTTAATTCATATTTTATATAATTATCTGTACGTTTATAAATTTAAGTTGGAAATGGCGCTAAGCATGCTGTAAGTATGCCCTTTTCTTGTCGTTTTCAAAAAAGGAATCAATATCGTTATAAAAATAATGTTGGCAGAACTAACTTTCCTTCATATTTTATGTAATTGTCTATTTGTCTTTAAAAATAATTAGATATGATGCTAATCAAATTTTAAATTCTCGAGTAGGAAAATTAACTATATTTCCCTCCAATCTATACCATTTTTTAAGAAAAAAAATTATATGTAGCTTATCGCTACAGAAACGGTTCCGTCAGGATGCAATTCATTTCCGATTTCATATAATTATCTGCAGGTTTTTAAATTGAAGATAGAAATGGTGTTAAACGAATTTTGAATTCTGGAGTAAGAAAACGACTCCTCTTTCGAAGCGTTCTCTTTACCTGCAAGGGTGCCCTTCTCATGTCGTTTTCCTTGAAAGAGATTATATGCAGCTGATCGATACTGCATCCTTTACTCTTATGAAGCATGGAAAAATGCCTCCACCCCCCATTATTTTTTAAAACCGTGTTTTAATCCAATGAATAATTCATTTGCCCAGTGCTGCGGAGCGAGCGCCCATTTTCTTTCGCGAAAAATCGATAGGAGACAGCGAGATCATTGGATATTATTTTCCATTCCTTTGAGTTAAAAAGGAAACGAAATGTGTTTTATGATAGAGTAAAATTTTATCACTCGCAACGCGGATCGATACATTTCTTTGGAGCTCATTGCGCTAATGTTTATCTGGATGGAACACGAGATCGGCTCGCTCGGGAGGGGTGCAATTTTCAGAAAGAAAATGGGAAAGGCAGCTTCGAGCGGCGGGGGACACATTTGAAAGAAACGGTTTTCTTCATTTTTACGAAACCCTATTTTATTTTGGAGGTAGTAGTAGTATATGCATGGTTTTGGGTATGGTTTTTATAACAATTAGGATGTTTTTTTTTAATTGTGAAGTATTAGAATGGAAAATCCATCCTCTATCTCTAGGATACAAATTTAAAGAAGTTTAAATTCTAGTTCCATGTTTTATTATTTTTAATAGGACGTTTGAATTTGCGAATGTTTTTTCTTAAATATAAGGAATTGGCGTGTGTTTATTATTCATTAAATCACATACATACCATTTATTATTCATTAGATGTCATTTAAAGAAATTGGTTTCTGTATTTATTAAACCTCATTTTATTTTGGGGGTAATTATGTATGCATACTTTTGAGTATAGTTTTCATAACAATTAGGATGGGTGGTTGTTGCTTTTTTTAATTTGGGAAGTAGAATGGAAAATTCATCTTCGGATTGTGGGACACAAATTTGAAGAAGTTTAAATTCGAGCTTCTCATATTTTATCGTTTATTAAAAGACGTTTGAATTTGTGATTTTTCTAAAATATAAGGAATTAACATGTGTTTATTAGTTGTTAGATCGCAAAAAAACCCTGGTGTAACAGAATACGAAAACTCTTTAGAGACATTTCAAATTTGAGAAATAAAAGGCAACACTTAGTTTCAATCGATGGAATAAGGATCAATAGATGTCTTTTAAAAGATGGTTCTTTGTATTATTGTTTGGATGAATGTTTGAATATATGAATATAATTTCTAAGCTTCTTTGACAAGTGGGAAGACAAAACATGAATTAATAATTCATTCAAATATCTTAAAAAAATCTCTCGACGTGACAAAGTACGAAAATGGTTGTGATGGGTTTTTAATTTGAGAAATAAAATTGAAAAATCATCTTCGAACCATGTGATAAAAATTCTAAATCGGCTTGGAAAGAACTGGTTTCTAATTTAATCGTTTTCAGACGGATGTTTGAATTTTTGAATATATTTTCCTAAAGATTAGAATGTGAATCCTAGATTGTATAGCAGGCATTTATGTTAGTCTATCATTTATTAAAATAATGGGGGGAAAACTGACCTGAAAAATACATGAAATGTAAGTTTATTTTTAGAAAGTAAAATGAATCAAGACTCCTTCCCACACACTTTTCCATCAACTGCAACGGTAACCGTTCTAGATTAATCACTCTCAGTTACTGCTGTTATTTAAAAATGACTCTTATAAGCAATTTCACAAAAACAATCTGTTTAACTTATTTCGGTTCTGTTAATGCGTCGAAATGATTTTCTTTGTCTTTATATATGATAAAAATTTTCACCTAATGATTACGTCCCAATGTTTTTTTGTTTTTTCAGAGTAGTTGCGCAAGATGAAATAAACAAGTCAATTGCTAAAATTTATTATTGGAACATAAATATTTTTTTAACAAAGCTTATCGAGCATCTTAACCCACTCTTACAAGTTTATCAAGCGCCATTGCCCCTTTTTTTGGACACTTGTTTTATTTTTATTTTCACCTAAACAGTGCAATTTTTAGCTTTCATTGTTGAATCTGAACGTTGAATTGACTGCTGTAAAGGGTAGAAATCCAATAAAAATCATTTTTCTAATTAAAAGGATAATTCATTCTAATTAAAATTTAATTAATCAGTTTAATTAAAAAATTTCAAAAATAGCGTTTTCTTTTATATTTTATTCAAGTTATATTAATTTAGGGTTTTTTTTTTTTGAAAAAGTGAAATAATAGAGTTTTGGCGTATAATGGGTTAACAGCTCATTCTGGCCTTCCACCATTACTTATCTTCAATTCCCACTTAAGGGGCACCTCAAATATAATCATTTCGACGCATTCGCCTCCCGGTGGGATATAGTAATCGTGGGGTGGGAGTTGAATTATCCCCCGCCGATGACGGGTCGTACCTCTGTCTGAGGGGGTCGTCGCATGAGCCGCTCGCAATAACAGCTATTATGCGAGGGCCACAGTGTCCGATTAATTGTCGTGGCGACCGGGTCATTCAGGTAATCCGCATGCCTAGGCTGGTCAGAGTAATTTGGTCGTTTATAGTTACTTATCTTAAAAACTTAGATGAAGAGTGTTTAGAGTGGTATTGTTGAACAAATATTTTTGTGTTAGTCAATTTTAAACTGGCTTAAACCTCAATTTTATCAACCAAACTACTAAGATATAATTCCTTTTCAGCCAAATATGTATCTTTAGAATTTTAAAGTTAGTTGAAACTAGTTTTTGCCTTTTACCATCTTCGAAAAATTCTTCAATAGACGTGTTATGCACACTACTAAAGTGTAACTTGTTCCGATGCTCAAAGTTTTAATTTCATACAATCATTCTTTCACATTTTTTCTTCATCCTTGTATCAAAGAGTTCGTTGTTTCCTCAACCTTTCTTCACTGATTCGAATTCATTCTTTAATATTTACTTGGTTTATTTGTTTAAGAAATTATCTCACTTCATTTACCCTGCTATTTAATTATGAAATCAAAATTAAAAATTTTATACTTCTTTTTTATCAGCATCAAAAATGAATTGACAAAACAAAAGATCAATTTTTCTGAGATTCTATACTTTAATAAAAAAGATATACAAGTCATGAAAAGTCACTTTTCATATAATTTTTGCGTCAAATTTTGCTTTACAGTTGCGAATTTTCGTAACTCCTTTTTCAGGTCTCGACGGCCTTAAAAAATGTTCATGCAAAACCTTCCAGAAAAAAATCAATTGATATGGTAGTTGATAAAAGTTGTAAAGTTCCGTTGAGAATATTTAAATTACTCAATAAGAGTTTTAATTTCTTTCACATACATGCTTAGAATTCGAGAAATTTTATAAATTTCAACATTTATTCAAAGCAACATCTAAACGTGTTGTCCTAAAATCAAAGATAATTTCAACCTTGTGGTTTCTTTCGGTTTGCAAAGGACAGAAAATATTTACTGCTATTACGTAACTTAGTTTCCAAAGCATTTCGTAACTTAATGTAAAAGTTGTTCTTAAAAATAATTTAGTTTTGCATAAAATCACGGAGAAATTTTTTTTGGATCAAAACTGAACTTTTGAATCACTGATTCACAAATTTTGTTTTCCATCCCCATAAATTTTTCAAATAAAAAATACTATATCCTACGTATTTTACTATGGACTTTCAAACTGGACAAATGGCAAATCTAAAATTCTGATCTTACCTGAAACAAGTAAACTTTATATTGAGTTTGAGTAGGGATGGGGTTTATTGCGAAAATAACCAGTTTTCGGTTATTCAGGTTTTTTTCGCCTCCGGTTTAACCTGGCGGTTATAACCGTTCAAAATAACCGATTTTCGGGGGGGGGGGGTTTTAAAAAAACAAACGCAATATGTAGACAAATTTTTTATCAATATTGTTTTTACAGGAAATCAATCTATTGGCCAATACTTATCTGTTCATAAAGACTCTTTCATTAATCCGCCAACCAACAGACGCCTCGAAGAAGCAGTTGTCGTTGCTTGGCCTAAGACGAAGAAATTCAAAGCTTCATAACTTAATAAATTTTCGTCTAATCGAACCTAAAATCGAGCCTATCTTCCGATCCGGTTTTTTTACCCGGTTATTGGATTTTTTAAAAAAATAACTGGTTATAACCGGGACAAAAAAATAACCGAAACAAAATAACCCGATTTTCGATTAAAACCAGTAGGTTTTTTCCATCCCTAAGTTTGAGGCGCGAACAGCCTTGCCCAGTGGCGAATCTAGGATTCGGGTCGGGGGGGGGGGCGGAGGGCATAAAAACTTTGTATCGTCGTGATGAATGTCAAAACTCATGGCTAAAGTAAACCAAAACTCTTTAACTTTACAAACTTGACTCACCTGACAATAAGAATCATAGAAAACAATACAATACTTTCGATAATTTAATAAAAATTACAATGAAATAACTAGCCAAAAATGTCTTCGACAGCGTCAAAGCTACAAGTACAAGTGGAATGACTACAAAAGGAGGAAAATTTTCGAACCTGTCAAGCCAGAAAGTAATGTTGAAACGTTTTTATTATTTTTTTAAAAAGAGGGAAATTAACAAAAAACAGTTGTAATGATGTTAAATAAAATCAAGAATTCTGGCTTGGCTCAGGGGGGGCTGTAGCCCGATAGCCCCCCCCCCCTGGATTCGCCACTGGCCTTGCCACCTTCTATAACTGTACTATTCGGTAGAATTAAAAGTTCATAACGGAGAAAAGTTCATAACGGTAAAGTTCATAACTGATTTCTAAAATTTTACTTTCCGCATACATGACTTCAGGAAAGTTTGATCACAGAAGCCAAACATTTATATAACTGCTGTGTCCTCTATCTTACTTTCTGAAGAGAAGGGTATTGACTCCCACTCTAAAACTTTAACAACATCATTCGTATGTATGATCATCATGCTCCAATCCGGATTATTTTTCAAATAAATAACTTTTAATCCTATGATATAGATTTTCTCAGCATTTCAGACGCTTTCACCTTTATAGAAGATTTTATTTGATTTCATTTCTTTGCACACAAGCTGAGTAGAATTGTTAATACTTCTAAGCACATCATCATTAAATGCAATTTCATAAAAAAATTATTTATTAAAATCATTATAATTCCATTTTATCCTCGATTAATGAAATTCTCATGATATTTTGTTTCGTAGCATTGTCGTATTCTACCAGACATCAACTTCTTCAATTCTACTCTAAGATAAGATCTAAAGTAGGGAAATTTACTTGGGATTTTGACGTTTAATTTCTAAATATATAATTTTAGAAATTTCATAATTTCAAGCTCTTTGATTCTCGGAATTTTTATTCAAACGAAGGAATATCATTAAATTACAAAGATTTTGAAGGATACAGAAGATGATAAAGAAAATTTACTTATTAATGATTAAATTGATTGATTGATGTCTATAGTAAGAAAACTATTATACAAAATTATAGAACCAGATAATAAGTAAAAAGACTGTGTTGAAAATATGTTAATTATACTGTCTATAGTTTTAAGATAATTATTTATTATTATTTTTATTTCTCTGTAACTACTTTACGTTCAGGACGTTTTACGTTTTTCACTCACAAAATGTAAGCAGAATCAGTAAATTAGCAAAACAGACCAATTTTAAAAATTTCAGCTCTAAAAAGCTTTAGATATGAATAAGAATAATTTTATTAGTTTCTTAACTAAATACTTCCGAAGCTGCTGATTTTTTTGTTTACTTCAAAGCTGGTCCTCAGGATATGAAAAAATATCTTTAAAGCATTGTACCTGAAAAATACTGCTTCTAAAAATGAAAATGGATTTCACATTTAAAAATGATTTTTAAAAATTTCTTATAAAATATTTTTTATTAAAAAAGGAAATACATAATGTTACGTTGTTTACCCAAGAGAAAAACTAACAAATGCTTTTATAAACTCAAAAAGACCATAAATTCCCATTGAAAACAGATAAAAATAGAATTTGAAATTACTTGGGTTTTAGTAGTAAATACAAATTTGAAATATCTCAGATTTGTTAGATAAAAAAAGAAACATAATTCAATTGATTTTTGTAGTAATACTAAGATAAAATCCTTTTTTTCAAATTGTTTTTTATTGCTTAACATAATATTCTGTATTTTTTCTTTGGTTAATGCAACAGCTTTAAAATTTCAATAAGTTGTATACCAATAGTTGTAATAAATACCTTCGAATATTTCACCCAAAACATGTTCAACAAGAAAATCGCTTAATTTTATCGTAAAACTACCAAAATTATAAGAAATTGAAATTAAATTGATATGCAGAATTTAAACTTTTCTGTGTCAGTTTTAATAATGAAATATTCAAACCAAGCAATCAGCAACAGAGGTAGAATTGTTAAAATATTTCAGAGAGAGATAATGTTTTTATTTCTTCTGTATTTAAAAAAAGTTTAAAAGTAGGTATTTACTGTCCAAAAAAAGATGTAACTTAAGACTCTTTAGAAAGTTATTATTTTTATTTGATAGAAAACAATGACATGAAAGAGAACAGGATTCTAGATTTCTATTTTTAAAAAACAACCCTAGGCCGTGGTATCTTTAAAGCATCTAAAACATATTTGGGATGCGAAATTGCGTAATAAAGAAACTTGCTTTCATCACCTTATCTAAGAGATAGTTAAAAATAGGGAAAAAAGAGCATTGAAAAAACTATTTATAAATTCATAGAAGAAATAGAATTGCGCAGAATTTTATGAGTCTTGATTTATGTATTATTATTAACACCTGTATGAATATATTAATGCATTATATTATTTTACGCAAAAAGTAGAATTAATTCGAATGAAGAAATAGTTTGTGCCATAATTTTAATATGACACCGCTATAAGAAGTAGAACAACTAAAATTTCAAAAGGTATTTAAGATTAATAAAAGCTGAATTCCTCAAATTTTAACAATAAGTAAGAAACATGAAAATATACACATTCCTTACCGTATTTAATTAAAATGGCAATATATATGCAACCCTATCTTTGTTTGCACAGCATTTATAAAAATTTAAGTTATAGAATTCATTCATGAAAAGCCTTATTTCTCACTCCATGTTTGAAATAATTTACTAGCAAATAAAACTTTCTATTGGTAATTTAAGGTTTATTTTTTATTATAAATAGATAATTCTTAGATTATATAAAAATATTTTTAAATAAAATAATTATTTATTTTTATGTTTAACACAGAAGAAATGATAAGCGAAAATTTTCATAAAATGCATTCTGTCTGAATGAAATATTCTTTTTCAGATCTTATTGTATTATCATATTTTATACGATAAAAAGTGTTTAACTCAAACGCATTTTTCTTTAAATTTCTTTGTAAAACATCGACGCATTGTTTCCATCAAGAATCAGATTTTTCAACACTGTTAGAACGTAGAAACTTCTTCATGCACATCTATAGTGTATACCATAGAAAGAAAAAGTGCAATAGAATGAGATGAGATTGTGCCAGGTGCTGAGAGAATGTGCCAACAGTTTTTTGCACACGTTTTCACTATAGTGTCCAGTTTACTGAAAGCCAGCAGTTCAGCAACCACAATACTTATTTATAGTAATGCGAGAAAGTGCTAATTTTCACTGTTAGCCAATAGAGTAAACATGTGTGCAAAAAATGTTGGTACATTCTCATCTGACACAATCTCATCTCATTCTACTACACTTCTAAGGTATTGCACAGTTTCGTATACAATACCGGTAGTAATAAAAAGTAGGAGTAATTTTTTACTTCAAATGGCGTTTTAAATTAAATTTGTAAATCATGAAAAAATTGACTCCGAAGGTAAATTTAAAAATCTACATAAATTTGATTAATTTCATTTTCTTGAGTTTTAAACAAATAAGGATTTGAGTTTTTCTTATTTATTTCTTGAAAAAAAATGTTAAAAATAATCAATGAATCCTAGTATTTGTAATTTAGTATTTAAAAAATTTACTTTCATTGAAAGCAACACTGGTATGATTTAAAAAGAACTTAATTTTTTGAAATCGAAAATCTTGTTTAAAAAATGTAGTCCGAATACTTTTTACTGCGAAATATGCATAACATTATTTTTAAAATACTAAACTATACTATACAGCTATACATGTATACTATCTAGAAAGAATTATAAACCATATACTATAGAAATGCAAATATCGGAATAAGAAAAATTAGAATTTAGAAAATACCCCTCTTTTTGATAGGCACTTTCAAATTATGTAATGACAAATATAATTTTTTCACTCTTTACAGTATCATAATAGGGGGGAAAATGGCTTTATTCAGGATTATTTTGGGTCAAGAGATATAAGAACTTTTCATACATAGAGACCTTTCCTTCTAAAATAAAACTCCTGAAACAAACTTTGGGGACAAACAATGAGGTGCAGCCTAAAAAAAATCGTCTTCAAATATTTTAATTAAACTAGCTTAAGGCTTTCAAATAAATATGAAACTAGAATTTTAAATTCGAATCAAAGTTCTATTCTTATGGTTTTATAATAAATGCCCTTACATATCTATACTTACATACATATACTTGCGTATCTATACTCACATACATACATTTACACTTGCATATCTATTCTCACATACATATACTTACATATTGATACTCACATATAGTACTTACATATCTAATAACGTATCATACATCTATACTTTTTTTATTTTGGATAAACAAATTCTCCTTATGATTTAAAGTCATATAAAGAAGAATCAATATTTTTAAAGGAAGATCTCTTGTTATACGATTTTATAAAATAGATTGCATTATCTGATTACTACTTCTAGAAGTTAACATTCTAGAAGTTGTAAAATTTTTATACGGCTCATTTTTATCAAAGGCCGAGACATCGAACCGACTGTCAATTTGTAAAGCATCAAATAAAAGTTCTTGTTATATGCCATCTTTGCAAACCGAAAACAAGTAGGTTAGGATGTAGATAGGTAAACAACAATTTCAGCATCTTCAAAGTAACTTTTCTGATTCATGCGAGAGAATGCTAAATTGTAATAATTCTAATATATCAACAGTGAGTAACAAAACACAACTCGGAACACTTTTTCCCCGTCAAGAAGCGGATCATCAAATGCATCAAGAGGTCCTCTAAAATAACTCATGGGGGGTTGAAAAAAAATAAGATTCAAAAAGCGGCAGAAAATCTGAGTGTGTCTCTCGTGTCTTCTCAAATGAGAGCGTTGTCTATTTGGGTTGTAAAAGCAACGCCTTTAGATTTATGGTGAAGTTTCAGTGCTATGAGAGGTAACTGCCGGAAAGTATTTTTGTTTAGTTCCTGTTCGGGATAGTTTCAGCATGATTAAGACCAGCTAAACCAAAACGTAGAGCTTTCTTTTGATCACAAATCACGCAAAGCGTTTAACTACGAAGGAAAAGAACAAGAATTAAAAGCAAACAGATGGTAAAGAAAACGGATACAATGACTAAAAAAAATCTGTAAAACAACATATATACGTATCTGATATTCTGAGATTTCAATCAGTATCCATGGAATTAAATTATTTCTTCCTCTATTTACTTCATTCCAGCTACATGTTTTTGATGTATAGATAATAGTTAACACTGTTTTTAAAACTTATCAACTCAAAATTTAATAATATTGTTACAAAGTTTTAGATTTCGTTTCCAGAAAAAAAATAATCAGTTCTCTAAAATATTTATTCGATGCCATTCGGAAAAAAAAATTGGTGCTCAGTACTTTTCCCATTTCTCAAAAAAATAAAAAAAAATCAGCCAGTATACTTGACAACAAAGCTAGTTCAATAATAATAAATAATTTAATAAATTAATGTCAAAATCTATGTGACTAATATTGCAAAAAGAAAAGAAAAATGCATAAATTCCTTGAAAATTAAGTATAATTTTTTCGGATGCATTGCTTTTAAGTATTAAAAGAAAAGTCTTTTTACATGACTTTGCTCAAAACTTGTATATCAATAAAATTTATTTGCAGATAAATTTGGTCCAGGGTCCGAACTTCTTTTAAGCTGTAAAATAAATAAACATAGATTTCAGAAGTACAATGGCATACAAAAGTTAAGGAACATTTCGTAAAATGCGAGAAATTTGCAATTGATACGAAAACTATGTTTAAAATTAGTTCTGGAGAATCGCGTGACATTCAATAGAGTATCATATACATATTACAGTGAAGATTCGGTCACGAGGGCAATAAGGGGGACCACCAGAAAGGGATAAAGGCGAAAATGGAGTTTCACCCATCCTGTTTCACAGAAAGCTGATAACGAGATGTGACTTTTATCAATGATTATGGTTTAATGTGCATAATATTTACATGCATTGTCGTAAGCATAGCACAAATATTCGGGAAGATATAAATGTTTCTTTAAAAAATCCCAAATTTTTCTGCATTTTTTTTACCTATAACATGCAGAGTTTTCATTCAAATTATTCGAAATTTGCAGAACACTTGACAATATGTTACAGAAGTATTGTATTAAACTTTGAAGTAAATACGTTGGATATTACAGGAAATATGAGTGTTTGTACAAAATAATTTTTTACTGCGCATGTGCGAGACGCAGTAGAATTTTTCTTTCATAACTTCAAAGTCAGTTATATAGAGCAACTTTTTAAAAAAATTCTAGTTGAATCCCATTAAAATTCAGAAAGCTGTCGGCATTTCAGTGAGGTGAATTTGAATTTATCTTTAAGAGAAGCTAAATGATGAGGGTTCTTGTACAAACTGATATTTTTTTAAATTTGAATCTTCGAACAGTAGCATTGAATTTTAGTAAAATTGAATATCCTGAATACCATGAACACTTACTTATAAATTAAATACATTATTTAAATTGCATTTTCTCGAATACCATTCGAAGATTAAAGTTTAAAAAATATCAGTTTCTGCAAGAACCCTCATCATTTAGCTTCTCTTAAAGAGAAATTGAAATTCACCTCACTGAAATGCCGACAGCTTTCTGAATTTTAATGGGATTCAAGTGGGATTTTTTTTAAAGTTGCTCTATATAACTAGCTTTGAAGTTATGAAAGAAAAATTCTACTGCGTCTCGCACATGCGCAGTAAAAAATTATTTTGTACAAACACTCCTATTTCCTGTAATATTCAACGTATTTATTTCAAAATTTAATACAATACTTCTGTAACATATTGTCAAGTGTTCTGCAAATTTCGAATAATTTGAATGAAAACTCTGCATGTTATAGGTAAAAAAAATGCAGAAAAATTTGGGATTTTTTAAAGAAACATTTATATCTTCCCGAATATTTGTGCTATGCTTACGAAAATGCATGTAAATATTATGCACATTAAACCATAACCATTGATAAAAGTTGCATCTCGTTATCAGCTTTCTGTGAAACAGGATGGGTGAAACTCCATTTTCGCCTTCATTCCCCCTAATTGCCCTCGTGACCGAATCTTCACCGTAATATGTATATGATACTCTATTGAATGTCTCACGATTCTCCAGAACTGATTTCGAAACATAGTTTTCGTATTAATTGCAAATTTCTCGCATTTTGCGAAATGTTCCTTAACTTTTGTAAGCCAGTGTACATGAAATCTGGACAAAATTTTCAAAATGATAGGCTACTAATGACAACAAAACTAACTCTGAAATCTTAGCCAAACATCCTTGAAAAAGTGAAATCATAGTTCTATGAGATACGCTCATTCATCAGGAATTCTTAAGAGACCTGACAATTCTTGTTCTGCTAAGGAGCATTAAAGCTATCCTATCACCAAAAAGCCATTAAAAAGAATGAAGACAATTAACTCCATCAGAAATTCCACTTGTTTTGCGAAGGAGGCAGAACAACCACGTAAAGAACACAGTGACGTAGCGACCGGGGAGGGGGCAAGGGGATATAGATACCCCAGGCCCCAGTTTTAGGGGCGCCATGGAGTCAAAACATTACTGTGTTCATGCCATTTTTAAAGCAAAATATGAAGATGAGGCGTTAAAATAATATCATCCTCTGGGCGCTATTTAGGTTTGCTAAGCTATTGATGACGATTAGGGTAAAAAAGTATATTATTCCCCGGGCGCCATGGGCCATAGTAGCAGAACGGTAATGGGTTTATGTTGCGTTTTAAAGTCAAGTACGGCGAGAGGGACGAAAAAATATGATACACCGGGTGCCGTTTACACAAGTTAAGCCTCTGGTTATGACGTATGACGGAGAGGGGACAAAAAAATCATATTATGAGCCGGGCACCACTTAACCTCGCTACGCTACTGAAGGATCATGCCCTAAATCAGACTATCTCACGTCACCATTGTGGGTCTAAGGGTGGATGCGAGTATTTTCAAAAGAAAAGGAAAAAATATTACTATTTAATAAACAGATTCATTTTTCAATATTTGCACGTTAAAGAAGCAACTGTTTTCTCTAGCTTTCAACGAACCATTTCAGTAATTTTGGTAGTTTTTGATGATTAGAGGTTTGGGTTTAGTAGAAAGGTATGTTTGAGATGTATGCTTGCTATAAAGCCGCTTTGTCTCCAATTGAAGGAAAAAATTTGAGAGCCAAGTCTCGTATTGAGAACTACACATGAGAGCCGGCATCACCGCCCACTCTCCTGAAGATTAGATTAATTTAACCTTCCATTAGTCGCAATGTCTAATAGATACACATGCAATCTGCATCTATTAGCTGTTTTTAACGCATTACAGTTTGAATTTTTCTTACAGAATATTCATTTACATTCTCATTAGGACTAATTATTATAGTTTCAAAGGAAAAATGATCGAAATCGGATGAACATATCATAGAATAGATATTATAACCTTGAGATACGTTGCAACTATTTAAGAATGAAAAGGATTGCGCCTAACGGAGGGTTAAAACTAGAAATGTTGTCAGTTCTTGACGATAGAAACTAATTTTTAAGTTCAGGATAATACTTTTTCGATTATCTACATTTTATATGATATTCATTAAATCTTAGTATTTTATCCTAGTAAACATATATGTTCATGTATATCAAATCTGTAATCTTATTTGTAATCGTTATCTTTTATTTATTATTATTCATATACTAAATATGTAAATGAATGCTGTCTATAGATGGCGCTGTGTATACTTGTAAATATATGCAATGCAGTTCAAGAGTAGTCTCAGTTGGTTTCATTGTCAGTTTCAGTTGTTGCTGTATCGTACTTCGGCGCGACGTTTGTTTACATTGTGCAATTAGGCACAGATCGCTCTTTGTCAGCGGTTAAATATTCAAATATGTGTATATTCTGTTAATATGTGTTGTGTCCTGTTGTGCTCCGTCTATTGTGTGTGTGTGTTGTAATGTCAAGAATAAAGAAGTGAAAATCCTGTGCGCTTATTGAAAATTCTGTGCATCTGAATACACAATATAGGATATTTCAACGCATGTGATCAATTATCACATATAATGATATCCCAAATACGCAACAGTAAAACATTCTTTTTTAGCTTTTAAAGAAGTCTGAAAGATTTTCGATTTTTTTACAATCACTTTCTAATAAATTTGAATCGCGAAAATTGGTTTACTTTTCAATGTTTTGTAAAGCTACAAAGTTATTCAGAATAGATATTTTCTGCATTCAGGAATTAGTTAAAGGAGATAATAATAATATTATACTTAATGTTGGAGGAAAGTCATTTAAATATGCTAATGAATTTTTTCAAAGATAATCTGAATTATCAGTAAGTCTCATAGATTCAGTACCATTTATGGAGAATGGACTTTTTAAAATCTTTAGGAAGTTCATTGGCTACTGCTCTACGTTTACTACCTCAGCACTAAGGCAAAAAATAGTAGACATTTCGGGTCTTCTTAAAAAGTTTGGACTTCACTTGTATTAAATGAATCTCACGTAAAGTAAATATAAATAAAATCATTTATACAAGTTGCTTCTTTAAGCTGCTGCTTCTCAAAATTTTAAAAGCGTAATATGTATCTAATATTGTAAAAACTTTAACTCCAATTATCTCTAAGGTCGATTTGTGCAAAAGTTTACAATCCTGCCGTAGCAAAATTTTTCAATCTGTATGTAAGGCTTACGAAGAGCAGAATATTTACAACAAAATCGTTAACAAGCTCCCAAAAATAAATTTCTTAATTGCGTGTATAAATCAACTTACTCACTTTTCCACCTCGCGATCAACATTAATGAACTCCTGGACAGCAATCTTCTCTTGTGACAGATTTTTTTAAACTCATTCATCGATCGACCGAAAATTAATTAGAAATGATATGCATTAATTAATGGTAACTAAAAGGGAATTCATTTACAAACAGTTAATTAACGAAATCTTAAGTCTAGATGACATTTTATAAACGTTGTAAAATCTAAAAAAGGGTCCTGTAAGAGTTTTCACGACCACATCATATTTCTATTCGACCCCGCTTGAGGTCGCGACCGATAGTTTAACCCTCAACCGAAATATACCTGGATACCAGGTTGCTTACCAGGTACTTAACCTTCCAGCGGGTGCAAGAGATACTTGCATTGTGCATCGTATTACATATTTATATCGTGTGTGTATGTGTGTGTGTGATACGATGGACGATATGTCGAAAACTTTACGCAGGCGCGCCCGCTGGAAGGTTATAGTTCATACTGATTGAAATTACTGCTAGAGGGTTAAGAATCCCTTCCTTATACGGTTAGAAGCAAATATGACCAACTGCATAATATTTCTTTACAAATTACCATTACTTCCCTATACCAGTTTTAAAAATGGAAACGCGTGCATTTGCAAACAATTCAGACTTCACATTATAGGTAATCAAATTTTAAATATGTTTTTGTAGTACACGTAACTGTATCCATAAGTCAGAGTTTCACTTATTACGATGCTCAGAAATTGTTATTTACAGCAAAATAATGTATTCCCATGTCGTGAAAATATTCGTCAGCTATATAAAACATATAACGCTACTCAATCAAATGTGAAGCAAAATATTTACTCTTTTCATTTGATGTTATCTACCCTGGGTAATTCTTACACGGAAAAATTTCCAGTATTGAGAACTATTGTTCCATCGTTTCATAAAACGTAGCAGGAGAAAAAGAATATTTTTAGCAATATTTAAAAATTCATTAATATCGTTTGCCATGGGAGATTTACGTTACAGTAAACCAAGTGATACGAAAAAAAATCTTATTTCCTACATGGTTCTAGGACCGAGAGGTAGAAGGTTCAATTTTTTTCCTGCCAAATGCCGATGTCTTCACTGCTAAAAGATTCATTCAATAAGCATTTAGAGCAATCCTTTCCTCGCTCAATGCCGACTGAGTCATCTTGAATATTCTTTTGCTTCTTTGAAAACCGCAAGGTTACACCAAAGATGTCTTGCGTGCGAATTTGTGACATTAATCTTTCTTCATTCTTTCTCAGCAGGAATTAATCATTCGTGACATTTCCATTGCTTTTAATTCAACGCCCATCAGAGGATTTCACAATTTTTCAACTCTCTTCAAATGAAAATAAATCCTTTTCCAGTTTTAGCATCTTTTGCATTCCAAATCCGACCCTCCGCAAAGCAAGTTTAATATTATTCAACCCTAATTCCCTCGTTATCAAAACCAGATATATTTTTGTAATTCAAATTTAGCCTTTTCGAATTATGTTTTAGATGAAAGGTGCTCATTTCGTGATGAAAGTTAAATCTACTGTGAATCCAAAGGTGGAAATCTGCATTTTAATGCTCATAATGCAAAGAGAGTCATGAAATATTTATTCTTTAGTCTAAAACATAGAGTTCAGATTTAATGAATTCTTTATAACTCCATTTAGAATGTTGACTCTAAACAGAAATATGTTTGACGTTTTATTTTGAATTTATTTGTCAAATCAAGTTTTCATTTCTAGATTGAAAGATAATTCAAAAAAATAAATTTGTTGAGAAATTTCGTTTAGCATAAAGGTGGATTTTAGTCGGAAAATATCCGTTTGGTTTGAAAACCAGCTCCTTTAGTTTGCTACAAAATGAATACAACTTTATAGAAACTGAGCTTCAAGTGTAAAATTTGAATAAACTGAATGAATTTCACCCGAGACTTGATTTTAAATATATTTGTTTATCAACAGTATAAACATATTTTACAGCGTCTAGTAATGCATATTAAAAAAATTCCTTACTTAGGTTAGTTTTTCTTCGCTAAAAATGGATCTTATTCCACTTTTCCTGTCACAGTGGTCAGTTATATTTATAATTTGTTGAAATTACTCCTTCCGTTGCTTCTAAATCAAATTTCAATAATTTCTTGGTATATTTAATCAATAAAAAAATAAGCTTACTTCTGCAGTATAAGGATAATAAATAAAACGCTGGAAAAAACTTAGAATGAATTTAATTTGTGCGATACTTATAGTGTACTAAAATTCTGGTTAAAAGTTATAATACAAAGAAGCACTCATGCCAAAGATATAATAATTAAAAGTTTAAAAGTCGTCAAGTTAACAGTATTATGGTTTTCTCGCAACTCTGATCTCTTAGTTCACTATTTCTTGAATATTACACAGCGGTAAAAGTCTTCAATATGCTTTATTTTTACACACGTATGTTCTCATGCCCTCTATTATAAATAAATGTTCCCATTTTTGTTGAACATCATCCAAATTCACAACATCCTATTTCTATCAAAAACAAGAAATTCTTGAACATTTTGATATTTCGTATAATTTATTTTTCATAGTTTGCTCAGATATAATTCAATCTAGGCATTCGAATTTTTCTCTTTGGATCAGATGTAAGTACATTTTTAGCCATATAAACTAGTATTTTCTCTCAGAGATAAATCCGTTGTGTTATCGAGCTTATTATTCATAAAAATAAATGATAAATTCTGAAGGTTCCCCTAGGAAAGATTTTCTTTCGTTTTAAGCCATTTATTTTTATCCAAAATTGTCTTGTTATGTTTGCTGTCTTGTAAACATACTATATTGTATAAATTATTCATATTCGACACAAAATTGTAAATGAATCGGATTCGAGGATACAAATTCACAAGATCTTATTTAGATTCTATAACTGATTTCGTATGTTCAAGGTATGTGGATTACACGTATGAATTCTATTTTTCAGTGTCGCCTAAAGGTTAAAACTTTGAAACGAACATGAATAATATAAACAACAAATAAATTTAAACGTGAATGAAATGGATTGAAGTCTTTTAGTTTGCCTTATTTTCATGCAGCAGTGTGTGGAACAGAAAAATGCCATAAACACTTTACCTTAAAACCTACAGTGCAAAGAAAAAACACTACAGCCAGCAATTAGGGGAGAGTCGCCGAATTTGGACCACCTGTACATTTTTTAATGCACAGTGATGGAGAAGTAACTTTAAGGAAAAACAAATAAGTGAGTAAAGGGGCGAGGGGGGAGGCAGACGCCCCCTATGTTCTTGTTGGTGATCAGCCAATGATGTCGCTTTAAGAGAATCTACAAAACTGTTTTTAAAAATATTCTTAGAATCTGGCATCATTATGCTTGTTGGAGGTCATACTCGTGTTGTATTGTGGTTCTTTTTATTTCGACTATGCCATTCACAAAGGTAACAAGCGCACTTGGTGCAATTTCCTTGTTTTCTTAACCACATGCACAAGACTTTCAAATTGCCGCGAATCATCTAATGGCGTTCACTACAATTTAGTTTTATGAGTAGCCGCTCAATATTTCTATACGTTTCTTTAAGATGTACAGAATGAGAAACGGGTACTGATGATAGAATATGACCATTATGCAATAAAACACTCTTAAAGGTTTTCTTGCTTTAATCAATGAAGATTAATTGGCCGTGTGCTTTAAACTATAGTCCTAAGTGGGATTGGCTTGTACCATGCCATCAGAAACTAATTCATTTTCTTTTTTACAATTTATCGTTTTCTGAAATCTGCAACACAAACACTACACTCTGTCTGAGGGGCCAACGGTTTATCCTGAATCCTCAGTTTCATTCCATATTTAGCAAAATAAGCTCTTTTATCGAATAAGGATAGATTTCTTCTTTGTAATCATGAAACGTCCATAAAAGTAACAAAATGCATTTGAATCAGTCGAAAATTTCCTTTTTTGCATTGCTAAGCACATAGCACTAACAAAGACCAATACATACACACGTAATGCACCAACAGACAGTTAACAAATACATTAAACAGTACACACAGAATACAGACAAAATAAATCCCCTGAAACTCTTTCCTAGACTCACAATAGAATATACTGCTCAGCACTGGTTGATGTAACTTATTACTTTTTCGCTTTATGTTTATTTATGCTGCGATCTGTAACATCAGTTCATCTATCTATTATACATTTGTCATTTGTGTCATTCATGATGTAAAATAAACAAATTTGAATGATTTATTTACTTTTAAACAAAATTTGTGTTTTTGTTTGATTAAAGATAATATGTGTTATGAATACTTCAAATAAAAAAAATGGTACTTATTAAGACAAAGCTAAGGGTATTTTAAATACAAGAGGAAATATGTAGTATAAACTGAGGTTTCATATCAAAAAGAAACATCACTGTTGATCTATGTAATTAGTAACTATATTCGAAAGTTCACTCTAAGAACTGAAGCGAAAAATTCATATTAAGTAATATATTTACCTAAATATATCGTCGATAGGGGATTACAGCCTTTGTTGCTTCAAATCCCATAACTCCTCTAATTCTAATATCGTCGATACAAATGCGAACTATCGAATTTTGTATCTAATTCTACAGCACGTTCGATAGATTTGCAGTATCGACGATATCAAAGCGTGTTCTGAATCAATCATGTAGAACTGAAAGGCTAACCTGCACTAAGTTAATAAGGTCTGAACATGTGCGGGCCAAAAAAATCATTTTTTAAATAGGTTTGCTTTGGAAAATACAGCATAAAAAAGACTAAGTACAACAATAAAATTAATGCTTTCTTCCTGAACCTTGGCATCTCTTTTCTGTAACCATCTTGCTATTTCGGAGGGAAATCTTATTAACAGTAATTACTTTCAAAACTGGCCGAAATTAATGTGAGTAATTCTTAATCGGATTTGGTTCCTTTCATAACTGATCTCATCGATATGAGCTTTCAAATATGAAAATAACTTCATATACGTATTTCCGAAAATATCCATACTTGGCTAATAAATATCTGTAAAATTCAGTCACTCCAAATTAACTGAATTTTTTCTCTCAAGAGGAATATTGATCAAAAAAACAAATGTAACTTTTCCAAATATCTACAACCCTTGTTTTAAATCCGATTCTAAGACTTAAATTGTTCCTTTCTTTTCTGAAACGATGCAGTTTCACTTATAGTTAGTTAATTAAACTTACATATATTTATAAATTTTAAAAATTAAGTTAAAGTCAGCAAATTTTGTTTAAAATGTTTGTTACATTCTATCATTGACTGAACCGCGAATATAAGGACCACAGGCCACGACTTTGATATGCTTACTCTATTCGAAGACTTCAGAACATTCTAAACTTCCTTTTCACTAGCATAATGCTTCCAATTAAAACTAGCAGTGGTTTATAACTTCCTATAGAAATATAAAATCTCCTTCTGTAAGATGAAACCCTGTAATTTTAACAAAGACAATGAAAAGTGAGCAAAAACTTGCATTAAAATTTACATTAATAAATTAAGTAAGCATGTTCATAAAAAATATAACGTCTTAAAACTGCAGCAAAATTAATCTCCAAAAAATGATATAGTAATTTCAAGTTACTGAGCCATAGCATCAAATAGTGTGCTTGCATCCTCAGAGGTGAAACGTAAAGCCAGATGATAAATACTCCCTGTTATAGTTATGCCCTGCGTCGTATTCTTTTACTGTTATCTTTTACATCATTACAAGAACTTCCTTTTCTCTTCGTTTTGCGAAAGAGAGAACAATAGGGTTAGTTATCAGTGTAACATGAATTTTAATTCGAACAATTTGAAAGCAACTTGACTATTATAACTCCAGATACTTTCTTCTTGTTAAACCGTAAAAAAAATGCTTCAAATATAAGAAAGAAGCCACAATTCAATTTTGTAAGTGTTTGCACTCGCAAACAATTGTTCATAAATAAAACTTACTGAATAAAAACTTTTAAAAAAATTAAGAAGATTTCTGAATAATTTTGGTTGAAACAATAGTTATATCATTTGAACCGTCGTGTAGTGTTTAAATAAAATTATTTGTGATCAGCATTATGTACGGAACAATTATCCATAAATTTTTAACATATTTCTTATTATAATTAATTCTTCGACTTTTAATTATAAGTTTTGAAAAGCAATTAATTTAATGTAACTCTATAAAGAAAATTTACAAACAGCAAAACTTAGTTTTTTAAGCGTTACTAACCTTTGGAGTCTTATGTCAGTATCAGAAGTTTAAATCGCGCGTTTTTAAAATTATAAGAAAAAAATTGTTCCGTTCCCTACCACGAAATAAAAGAAAAAGTCGACTCACTCTCAAGACTAAACTCTATCAGAAATTTTAAATATTTATTTTTTTAAAATGTTGGCCTAAAACAGAGACATAACAAGAGTGATTTCTGATTTTAGAATCAATTTTAGAGTATAATATGTGTTCAAAATTATGAAATTCACTTTAAGAAAATTTTTTTAAAAAGATGGCGTGGTTTGTTATGTCTAAGAAACGGACCAACGAGTTTCGGGTGATTTAAGAAGAAAATCCAGTTATACTTATCTCTAAAGGTTTCGTTTCACTTTTAAAAAGTATGCAATCTGGCTAGTGGGTAAGGAAAACTATCAGGGACAAAAATTGTTCCAGATTTACAACTTCATTTTAAAGAAATGGAGCTTTTCAAAGAAGTGTTTTGTTAGATTCAACTACTTAACATTTCATAAGACATTTTTTTTTAAATTTTCTGTAAAATGTATCTTTCATAAAAACAGAATCCACCGTGTTTCTAGATACAACTATATTATGATGCATCAAAACCCCTTTTTGTGTGATGGCAAAAGTGAATTTATGCTCAATTTTTTTAAAAAGACATGGATGATATATATGAAGCTCGAAATAATTTTAAAATGTATTTAAGCCTCAAAATATTATAATTGCCTTTTGGTTCTTGCTTTTGCTTTTTGGTTTAGTTTATACAATGTAATTCTATCCATTAATTTTTTTAACTACCAAATAAATCGCAAACAGTAGAAATATTTAATTCTCTAAATGTTAAAAATAGGATTATTTTTACAAATATATTAGATCTTTAGAAGTTCTAGACAAAGACCAGATTTTCAGAGCGTGATGATATAAATGAGGAAAGAAGAAGAAACTCAATGAATAGGAATATGACATGTATAAAAAAATCGTTACGAGTCTAAACGTACAGACGAAATTTCCCTTGATTTGCATCATAAACCTGATAGATATGCAGTAGAACTCCAATTATCTGAAGTCCATTTATCCTAATCGATTTTGGGAGAAAAACGAAAAATGTCAGAATAATAGTGGGAATCGGTCAGTTGTCTTGACGTAGTAATTTTTAATTGAGCCTTCATACATAATTTAACCTGCGGTTTATTTTTTGTGTAAATCCTACAGTATTTACTGTTTTCTGTACCTTATGTTAAACTTATTTCCATAAATTAAAGTTTTTCTATGACTAACGTTTTTTTTTTTTCTTTTCTTAATTTCTGAGCTTTATCGAATCATCCGAATCGGTCCGTTCCCCGTTTAATGCCGATCATTGGAGTTCTACTATATTCTGATACTTAAAGATGATATAGTGTTCGAACGAAAAATTAATAGGCGGTATACTGGCTTTTTCATTTTCAAACAAAAATATTTTGACAATAATAAAATATTAAAAAATAAAGGAATGAAATAATTTTTAAAAAATATATTGATGTGAGAAAGGGAACGGAGTTTCCAGCACATCTGTATAGTTTTAAATTTTTAAAGTAATTCATATAGTTTAAAAAAATCTATCAGATTCTTTTCCCAAAATAT
Organism: Araneus ventricosus; assembly: GCA_013235015.1. Taxonomy (NCBI): domain Eukaryota; kingdom Metazoa; phylum Arthropoda; class Arachnida; order Araneae; family Araneidae; genus Araneus; species Araneus ventricosus. Next base: position 752,617 of record BGPR01000137.1, on the reverse strand, counting down.
TACAATTTACGAATCCGGCTCGGCTCGACCTCGAAACTTAGCAGAAAAGCTCGAATCCCATTTGCAGAACCTGCCCATGCAGATTTCTAGTTCTATGTTGCTGACCGTTTAATTTTTTTTTTCCGTAATGTATTGACTTTACTCCCAATACCACGAATGTCCACGTAAATGAAATACATATTCATTCATTCATAGGGCAGTAGAAACTGAGTTATACTTGTTAAATTCGCTTCAATGATTCAAAATAAAAATTTATAACCAATTTTTGAAAATTATTGTAATTAGAACAATTACAACTAAAATACATTTAAAATTCTAAGACTATTTATTTTACTTCTTAAAACATAAAACAGGTATTTCACCAAATGTAAAACAAACAGTACACTCTATACTAATACGACTGCCATTGACACAAACTATTTTTGAAAACATTTCAACCGAAATTTACATTTCAGTGCACAGTCAACTCTCCTATAGAACGATTAATTCGTTTTGTGTTGTATTTACACCACCAACGCTATTTTTGGTTAATCATTGTTTTGGTGCTATGTTTATTTGGTAAAAAATAAAAAAGTTTATCATCTACTTATACTGTTTTGTATAAAATACAACAAATCTCAACATATTTTCATAAAATTTTGCACTTCTAGAAGAACTGAATGAAAATAAATTCTTAAAAATTTATCTTCAAAATTATATTACGTTGTCTTTGTGAAAGCGAAATTTATTGAAATGTTCACTTTACGGATGATTTTCTTAATTCAATGGATCGTTATTATTTGTTATATTATTATGATGATGATTATGACAGTATTTAATCAATCATACTTTTTTATTAATATTTTTGTAATTAAACAAGATCATATGCTAAAAAATTTCATTTTGTAGTTTCCTTCAGGAAACCCAAATCACTGCCCAAATAAATGAATAATTATTAGGAATACAACTGTCATTAAATTAGCCGATGGAGAAATTTATGAAAAATAGATGTTTGAAAATAGAAAAAACTTATATGAAGTAAATATTAAATATCTTCTGAAATAAACTATTCGAATACTGTATTATTTGTATTAATTCTTATCACCTTTATTGCCATATCGCTTCTATCCTTGCTGTATATTGATAACTATGAGGTTAGTTTTATATACGAATTTCTAATATCAGTTTTTCTTGAACCATTTACTAAATTAACATAATTATTAACACATTTTGCGCGGGTCACGTAAAAGTATTTTTTTCCCGTAGAACATAGGTGGCAGTTCCCCCCCCCCCAAAAAAAAAATAAAGGTGTTAAATTTATATTGCTTTTATAATAAACTAGCAGTACGCGCACGGCGTTTCCCGTGGAATCAGGACTTCAACAAAATGAAAAAAAAATGCCCACAATGAAACGAAAAAGTTTTGAAAATAAAATCAAAACAAAATATACATATTATTAATTTCCCCGCTTATTTTTCTTTGCGATAATGACATTCTAATTGTAGAAAAACAGCGCAGAGTACGTTAATCTGAAACAATATTAAAAAATTGCAACGTGAAAATGATTATTATACAGCAAGCAAAATATGCGAGATAAATAAACACGTTAAAACACTGCCAAAAATAATAATCGAAGTCATTCAGTTGAAGGTTATGGCGTATCCTGCGCTCTGCACCGTCAGCCAACGAAATTGCAACAATGCATGTTGGGAAGGTTCCGGAGAAACTTCCGCGGGAGAATGCTCACTAGAGAAAAATCTCTTTGAACTGACCAGGAAAAAATTGATTTAAAAAAAAAACGGAAGAAGATATTTTAACCGTTCTAGTTTTAAATCCGACAGAAACGTTCCAGTCATAAGCTGAAAAAATTTTAAATTATAGTGTTATTAGAACGTCGGATGCGAGAATTTTAAGAAATCTGAACTGAAAATTACCATAAAAGTGACTATTTTTCAAAAATTTCTCAAAATTTAGTCAATTACGTTAGACGTACGAAACAAACTTCATTAGAACGGAAAACGTTTGCTCTTTCCGATGGGGTATCTATTTTTTTTTTTTGTACAATTATCCAAAATCATGCTATTGAGAAATTTTAAAATTCCGGCTTCGAGGTGCATTCATTCACGATTACGACTACCTGTATGCCAAATTTCATGGCTGTAAGTGCGATAGATTTGTCTGGACATCGCGGACACACACACAAACATTGCCTTTTATAAGTATAAATTTTACTCGTATTTTACTGAAATCATGGGAAATACTAACTTGCTTAAAATGTAAGTAAAATCGAAAACTCTTTTCTTATTTACCAGCTTCAAGACAGGATAGGGGATATTTTTTTAGTTTTACTCATATTCTTTTAACAGGAAGTTAAATGGAAATCTTGAACTCGATGAAGGTTGAATTTGTGTATCATCTAACCAAAAATAGAGATGGAAACTAAAGCAGTTTCTGTGCAAAGTGCACGGCAAGGAAATCGGTAAAACACGTTTTAAAGTCTATTTAAACAAAGACTGATAACATTACAAAAACGCTGGAAATAAACTATGATCTGCTGTGTAAAAGATATCAAAAATATTTTAATTACACCTAAATAATGTAGCCAGAGTCCAGGATAATAATAAAAAAACATTTAAAGAGGACAGCGCATTCTCTTGGACTTACCATAAGTTCGAAAATGGTACCACTTATCACCTGTTCATGAAAAAAATCGATCAGAGAAAACAACCACCTGTCTTTTTCATTTATGCAACGTAAAAATGATCATTTCTCCTCCCTACGTGTGCGTGTTCTTTCAAAATGTCTGCAAATTGCCACTTTGCAAAAATGTAAAATCAAATAGCAAAATAAGTACAAAGAAACATTTTCAATGTTGATAAATTTCAGGCAACTCAGCTAAAATACAAAATGTTTTAATAATTTTTCTGTGAGCAGAATTCTTAGTTTTGAGCATGATTTTCGTTAGACAGCCTATAAATGATGCCGATCGTTAGTCCTGATTAAAAATAGTGAAACAAATTCCATAACTTACCTCGGATTAATTAAATATAAAGGAAAAATTAGAATAACTTTTGCTTATACACTAGTGTCCATAATTAAGGGACACACAATATGCTAATTTTCGAACAAAAAGTAAATTGTTAGAGGCCGAAGAAAGTTTACATATATTGCCAGATATGGGAAATAGGCGTTACTGGTTGGTTGATGAATATGTAAATATTTTCATCCGCGTGACAGGCATGTAAGTCGTGATGAGTAAAAGCAGAGGTCGCAGTGGAATATTTCTGAATTTTTTTTCACGTCTGGAAGGGGCATACGGTCTCATGTTCATACCAGATGTTAAAAAAATTCAGAAATATTCGTTATTCGTTATTCGGTTGCGAAAAATTCAGTTTTTTCCCCCTCTTTGAAACTTTGAAAATTAAGGTGAGTGGTGTTGTTCGTTAAGCAACGATCTGTTACTTATCCCCCTTTTACAGTCCCGACTTGGCGCCCAGGGATTTTCATCTTTTCCCAAAAATGAGGACGGTTTTGGATGGACGCATTTCCAAAGGGATGAAAGAAGAAGAGACTTCGTTATTTCAGTTTCATTGGCGGCAGATGATTATAACATCGACATTGAAAAACTTGTGTCTCTTTATGATAAGTGCCTCAATAACAATGGCGATTATGTAGAAAATTAATATTAGGTTTAATTTTGTTGTAAATAAATTTTTGCTTTAATATCTTTTGCTTTTGTTGAGATATACACAATCGTTCTTTACTTTCTGGACGGCCTTCAAATTAATTGGATTAGGAATTAAGATTAGTAGAAAGATGCTTACCTTGGCATTTTGTGTTACGCCTGAAATCCTCCAGGATATTCTTAATTCTGTGAGCACACGAAAAACCTTTGCATCCATAAACTTTTAAAGATCATAGGTGCAACTTCAAACATCTTCTCTGACCTCTGTGTGTTTCGAAAATGTACACATTGTCAATAATAAAATATATTTTGTACGTTTACTAATTTCTTATTCAATTTCTATGTTCTCGGCACACTAGCTCCTGGCGATGGCATTTCTGAGCCTGCGTTGCTACAAGATTCCGATTTATCTTTGAGCAATCTGCCCCTCTAAAAATTTTGTACACTCTGTTCTGAAACACGCTGTATAATTTGGAGAAAGGTGAATGTAATGTAAGTGTCTATAGAGTTTGTTAAACGGCTAAAATGTCATGTTTTTCGAGTCTGCAAATTTCATCTGTAGCATTATATTTCTTGTAGAAAATCATAAGGCCGATTTCACTGAAGTGAGATTTTGTAGTGGATTAGACCATCATAGCATTTGGCCATTCGCGAGCAGGGATAGATCAATATGGTTTCGTGTGTCCCGAATGTTTGTATTTAAGTTATGCCACTAGTTCCAAACAAGACGTACCATCTACGGGATCAGGGGTGTAGTAAAGGGGGTGTTCGGGGGAACGGCGTACCCCCACTGGTTTTTCGATAAAATCCCATTTTTTCGCCAATTTTGCTGTTTTCTATTAATTATAAAATTTTCATGTACTGTAAAATTTTTTTGTTCTTTTAAAGTTGGTTGAAAAGTAAAAGTTCTGTGTGCAGTATCATTCCTTGCTACTGCTGAAGGCATATTTAACATGAAATACCAAAGCCACCCGCCAAGGATCCACATCCTCAATCACCCTTTTCCGTCACAGATAACATCGTAAATTCAACCATTTAACAAGCCCCCTAATGGTAAAGAAATACCTGGGGGTCAATTTGCTCTACCCCCTCTCCTTTTGTCCTGCTTGTCGTCATAAAGGCCTCTAGTCTTCGTATGGGGTGCCACCCACATAAAATGCTGGAATTTTTAGCGTTCCCCCACTGAAAAATTTGCCATTACAACACTGTACGGGATGCCTTGTGAAGGCAAATAAGACATAAAATCGACAGAGATTGATATATGGCAGCAAATGTACCATTCCGTAGAAAGATGACAGTTCTCTCAGAATCTCTCCTCTATGTCCAGAACAAAATTCTTTGACAAACCGTTTGTAAAACTATAAAAATCGGACGCTTGGCAGAGAAGGCTCTTTACGCCCGACGACCATTAATGTGTGACCCCTCAAGATATTGCAGAAGAAAACTCGTCTGTCGTGAAGATATACATGTGCATTCGTGACTATGCAAAGACTGGGGCCTACTATTTTGCAGTGATTAGTTGAGATTCTGCAATTATATTCATTCTCAAAGAACCTTCATCTGGAGAGAGTTGGGGGTCATTATTGCCCTTCCTTTGATGGAAGTAAAATTCGTGTGTGGGGAGGCATCATGCTGGACGGCTCTACACCACCGCTTTTTTTCGATGTGGGCATTGTCACCCCTCTGTAGGTATGCGATTCTTGAACTTTAGTGAGACTTTTAGGGCAGCTGTCGAAAACGACTTCATGATAGATAAGGCAAGACTACACAAAGCTCGATTTGTTGAAGATTTTCTGGAGGAAGAGGCTATTTACCTGATGATGTGGCCATTGAAGCCACCGGACTAAAATCCTACACAGCATATTTAGAATGTACTAACATAAAGCACGATGCCAGCCCACCTCCTAAGTTCCTATAAATATTAAGAGCAGGTCTTTTGAAGTAATAGGATGTATTATCACTAGCTGAGATCAACAACCTCTTTTAAAGTGCGAAGGCACATTGTGTGGTTTGTAAATCAGTGTAGTGGTCACTCCACTTTCCACTGAAAGATAAATTTATCATGATTTGGCCGTTCTGGGTCACACATTCATATCGAAAAGAAGCATCCCTTGTTTATTTTATTACGTTACAGTTCGCTATTTCACAGCAAGGAGCATCCTTCTACAAAATTCCCATTGTTTGAAACAATTTTTTAGAGATATCGTGTGCTGTGAGCTTATAATATAAATTTTGAGTACCAGTCTAAGTTGTTCAGGTCTTAGGTAGAAGAAGATGTTGCACAATATTGTGCAATTTTTTACGATATTATATAATACTATACGTTTTCGCGAATACCGTACAATATCTTTGTGCTACTGGGGGTATAATTCGATTCCAAAAAATTATGCAAATTCTTTAGATATTTCTGTTATACATTTCTCTCCTTGTGCACATAAAACTATTTGCAACTCAACAGCCGGTCTCTCAAAATTATCTGTAGAGTAACACGAACGTCAAATTCTCCATATGCTTTAGATCTCAAAGGCTCATAATACTTCATTATTGTTACCATCTCATTGGACAAACAAACGTTTAAAGATCCTGACACCAGGATATTTTTAGGTACATTCCTTATAGGAAGTCTACCTATTGCAATGGTTCTCATGACACGACTTCCGGAAAATTTCTGCAGATCTTCACCATCCAGGCGAATCCAGGGGAGGGGCTATCGGGCTGTAGCCCCCCCCAGAGCTAAATCAAAATTCTTGATTTAATTTAAAATCACTACAACTATTTGTTCTTAATTTTCATTTTAAAAAATAGTAATAAAATCTTTACAACATTGCTTTCTGGCTTGACAGGTTCGAAAATTTTCCTACTTTTGTAGTCATTCCACTTATACTTGTAGCTTTGACGCGGTCAAAGACATTTTTTGGCTAGTTATTTCACTGTATTTTTCATTAAATTATCCAAAGTATTGTAGTGTTATTTATGATTCTTATTGCCAGGTGAGTAAAGTCTGTAAAGTTAAAGTGTTTTAGTTTACATAAACCATGAGGTTTGACATTCGTCACGACGATACAAAATTTTTATGACCTCATCCCCCAACCGATCCGAATTCTGGACGCCACTGCATATCACAAAGTAATGTTCGCCCAATTATATGGTAACTTAGATTAAATAAACTAATTTTTAAATCTAGTTCGTTTTTCATTCGAGTCAAATGTCAATTTCGTGTTACTGTTTCAGATAGGCTGGCTTAATGTTATCTAGGGGATATTTACACTACTGGGATGTTTATTTCTTTATGACTCATACCTGTTGAATTATTATGTGTTGGGATATTAAAAAAAGTGACAAACTTACTGACCAATAAATCTAGCATAACCTTTTGAGTAGAATGATAAAACCTTGATATAGTAAAAAATTAAATGTCACGAAAACACACACAGATTCACGACGTAAATATTGCAATGTGTGGAAACAATAAAGTCATTGTCAATGTCTATATTGATCAATAACATTAACGTAAAGGAATCTACCTTTGCCTTCCAGCTTGCAGAAAGAGATTTTTTTTATTATTTCAATCTATTTAAGATGGTAAAGGATACTTGAGACATTTAAGCGTGTCCAGGTGATTTTTTGATTCAAAATTAATTGTTACGTTGACTTAATGCGGATTTAAATAGCAAAAATTCCGTAATTCGATGTACGTGTCAAAGACGTCATTGTATGTTAAGGGGTTAAGAATAGATCTCAATTATAACTATTCGGGTTTGATATAGACTATTCCAGTTATCTGTTTTCAGACGAAATAGTTCACCAAAAATCAAATATAATCACGTACAAGGCGACTCATGTCAAGCATCTCCTTCAAGCTCTCATGTGTGTCCTTTGCAAATTAACCAGTACTGGAACGCGCGATCCTTCGGGAAAAAAATCATGTTGTTTTAAGACGGTTTTTACAATTTTTTTCTTATTTATTTCGCGTAAGAAAAAAAGAGCAGTAACTGAACGACGCTCCGACTCCACTAAACCTCTGGTCCCTTTCATATATTCTAGCAACCATTGCCCTGCATGCTGCACATGTTTCTTGTCGAAACGGGAAAAAATGAAAGGAAACTGGTACATGCTGGTGTATACCTGCGACTGTCTTGAAGCCAGGGATGTAGTGGAGCAAGAACGCCGTTCTGTCACTGCTTTCTTTTTGTATAAGAGAAAATATGAAAACGTCCTTAAAACAGCGCGACTTTTGTCACCCAGGTTAGAGCGTTCCAACACTGCTTTTAGAGCGTCCATCACTGTTTATTTTGCGATTACACCACTGCTTGAAGCCCTGGGTCGGACTCCCAACAGCCTAAATTGTAGCTCCAAAGCAGAAGTGGCGTTAGAGTCTGCCAGACGGGGGGTGACGGTCTCCCCGACAGGTGGGCACGACCTGCTGTACGAGGGGACGAATGCAATGAAATTGATTTCAAACTTTCGCCAGATCTTTATTTTTAACTAGTTGAATATAAAAATTTCACACAAAAAATTTCCCGACGAGAGGCACAACACGCCCGTTCCACCACTGGCACCACCCCCACTCCAAAAGGACGTTAATCTAATAATGTATCAAAGCCAAAAATAACCCTAATAGCACCACCCAGATAGCACGTACATTTGCAACAAGTTTGATTTTTACTTGATATTATCTTGTCATGCCAAATTTGACGCGTCGATGTTGTAGCGAAATTGCTTCAAATTAACCAGGCAGAATCGCCATCCTCGCTTGCAAAACAAGATTGCCACAAGTTTGCCAAAGCAAAATTAGACAACTAGCGCCACCCCTCCTTGCAATGCAAGTTTGCTGTGAATTTGTCATGGCAAGTTGACAGCACGATTGCAAAACAAGTTTGCTGCAAAGATGATAGCACAAAGAGACACTAAAACAGAGAAAGATCTTTCTCTGTTTTAAAAAACACCCGATTTTAATAGCATCTCCTAGACCGTCCTTCTTTTTATTAATTCAATAAATCAATGATAATTTGTGAAAAAACTAACTTTTTTTATAAAAAAAATTTTGAAACATTTTCCATCTTTTTACTAGAACTCGCGCTTTGAAGAAAATTTTATCGCCTTTTTCTTAATGTTGAAATTTTAACGTTTATAAACAAAATTAAATCTAAAAAACAGTCAATGTTTGTTGAAAAATAATAACTTATACATTTTGTCCCATTTTAAAGTAATTACTTTTGAACTATAATTTCATAATTTATTCTACTAGCAAAACGTAGTTATTAGCGAAAATCGATCTCTCTTTGACTTCAAATCATATTCTCAACTCAAAATTTAAAAAATTAATGAAATCAAGAAAACAGTTTAAAATAAATCGTATACGAATCGAATCGAACGATGTATTAGCGAAATCTATCTTCTCCTCTCAGAGTTTAGCTGGCCGAGTGGTTAGAGCGTCTGGTTAGGAAGCGGTAGGTCGCGAGTTCTAATCCGAGGTTGTGTTTGTACTCTGTTTTGTCATGTCAAATGTTCGGGTCTATTCTGGCACCCCGGTTGGGTTGGGAGACGTCACTTTTCCCGTTGTTAACCTGCGGAAAAAGTGACGTCCCCCCCCCCCAACCGGGGTGCCAGAATAGACCCCTTGTTTCAAGCTTGCAGATTTGCAAAGCAAGATTGCTGCAAACTAAAATTGCTATATGGGCAGATATTATAAGATGAGGTATGATATTCCGAATGCCGTACAATATCAGGAAAATATCTTAGCAATATTGTAAAACATCTTACGCTAGTAGGGAGCCTACCTTATGGACGAGTTTACCGTTTTGTTTATTTACATTAAAATGCGGTGACTACGTTATCCGGGTGTAATGCTGAGTCAATGGAATCTTGAAAGCGGAAGTCTAAAAGCCATGCAAATAAAATCTAGGTTTTTAATGTAAGTAAACAAAACAGAAAACTCGTCCATATGAACTCAGGCCAGCGATGTTGGTCAGTGTAAATGCTTCAATTTTCTTTCATTTACGACCCGAAGCATTGAATTTCAGATAGAAATTAATATTTTTGGGTTAAAATATAGGCCCTGTGTTCTCAGGGCCGAATAAGAAAGTTAAAAAGTGATATGATCATGTCTTCAAATACTTTTCCTGTGATAGGTATCAGATCACTGTCAACAGGTTACTTTGCAGCTTCAATGCCAAGCCTGTTGAGGCTTTTTCTTTTCAGAACAATATTTGTGAATTCTCTCTCATCGAAAACAAAATGTCGTAAGGAAACTTTTTACAGAAAAAAAAATATCTCTCAACAAGTCTTTCAAACAATTAACTCACCCGTAGTAGAGATTCGAGCTAAGCTAACGATCTTAGTAATCAGCATCTTAATCACTCTGCCATGAAAGCGGCAAAATTTGACACGGGGTACCTTTCTGTTCCGATGCACAGAGCATTATGTAAATATGTTTGAACATGTTCGTTTTCAACTGTTGATTCACATCAACAATGATCCTTCTAAAGAACATTCTAATCGCAAATTACATCGATTATATTATCAATTGTATTATGTTTCGTCATTCTATCTCCCCTGAATGTAAGTAGTATCAGCCCGCGTTTTTTCCCCCTCCTAAACTCTGCCCCTCCTCCCCGCCTCTACCTCTTTTTTTGCGCGTCTTCCCGTTTTCTACGAGAGTTCTTTTCAATTGGCGGCATTTACATCAATCCTTCATAGTTTTCAAGACAGCGTTAAATGTGCATTGCTTGTTGTGTAGCTGTTTACTGTATTGATTGACAATTTAGCTCACCATTTTTGTTGTCGCTTCGGTCGGGTTGTTCGTAAAAAACAATGAATCCTAAGAAACGTAAAGCAGAGGATGAGGACAGTTCTGATACAAAAGAGTCATTTCAAGATAAAGTTAATGAAAGTGAAACCGCAGATATTAATGCGTCCAATTGCGGAAGCAGTGAATGTGGGAATTCAACGGATCAACAAAAATCGGACAATGGCGGTTCATCGGAACAGCCTGGTACTAGCGAGAAAGTTTCTGATGAACTATCTAATGATTCTGTTAATCAATCGCCTGACCAACGTGAAAAGAAGCATATTGTAAGTTACCACGTGCTTGTGTTTACTGTAAGATACTAGTTTCACTTACAGTGGCTTTTCTAAACAATGATGTTTTACATAATTTATTAAATAATTATTTTTTATTTAATTTTTAACCGAGAATAATTATCTGGGTGGTAAAATTAGCTCAAACAAGTAGTTTTTATAAAGTAAGTTCTAATTGGAATTTTTAATTTCCTTTAAAGTAGTTTAGATAAGTTTTACTCGCTTGTCTCTTTAACTTCGAACTGTCAAAACTTTTTTCATTTTATTAGTAAACTGTAAATAAACACATGTAAAAGTTTTAATTCACCGTAATGTTATGAATTGCTGGTAATTGTTTTACCGGCTTTCTAGAAATGAAGTTAGTTTTATTTTAGAAGATAAAACATACTAACTAGAAAAAGTGCATCGTGGTACTATAGTCTTTATGATTAAAATTTTATTTTAGTTTTGTTAAATCAAAAATCTCTTCAGTGTGATTTAATGCAGTTTACATTTATGATATAATAAACATTTTAAGGAAATGAAAAATCCTGATTTTTTTTTTTTTTTTGGTCAATACAAAGTTTGAAAGTAGTTTTTTTTTTTTTTTTTATCTTCCTTTCTTGAAGTAAGCAGTGCATGCGCTCCTAAGTGTCATTTATTCTTATGATTTATAAAAATTGTGTTTATATGCGTGTTTTTTTTTTTTTAAAGAAAAAACTGGAAATGTATACAGGATTTACTTTTGCTGCGCAAAGAAAAAATTGAATATGTTTAATAATATTTGCAAGTGTTGGTTTTAAACTGTAAACCTAATGAAAAATAGATGCATTGGTTTGAACCTCAGTCTTGTGTATATTTCTTGATAGTTGCATGTCACACTGTGTTCATTTTAGGTTCCAAACATATGTTTAGTCTAAAATTTCAATAAAAATAGCTTGCATATCAGCTTGTTACAAAATGTTGTGAAGTTTAAAAAATACAGCAATTACGATTGTTTTTTCACTGCTAAATTTTTTTCAAGTAAATAAATTATTTTATGTTTACAAATCTGAAAACAAAATGGCTTCAATTACATTACATATGATGGATAAATTTTTCAAATGTAGCCTATCTCTGTCAGAAGATGTTTTATTTAGAAAGTAAACATATTTATTGAAAAGAACATAACTGTTTTGTGAAGAATAAATGTTGAATTATACACGATAATCCAAGTTATTGTTAAGGTATGAAACCAGGCTCTATGCAATTTCTTGAATTATATAGAATGGTTTTTTTAAATCAAGATGATTATTTTGTGTGTGCTGTTGTGGGTGAGAAACCAAAACAATAGAGAATTCTCCCACCTTAAAAATGTCTAAACAGTTTGTTTGCAATAAAACCCATTCATCAAATGCAGGTGTTAAGTGAAAAAGATAATTTAATTAGATAAGAATATTATTCTAATTCTATAGCAACTAACAAATTCTTGTTCGTTATTTTCTATTTCTCTTTTGTTTTGTGTGGTTAATATATAATGCTTTGAAAAACTCCTGCGTGTTGCAGGATGAATGTGCCAGTCTTTGTTTATGAGACAAATAATTTTCTTGATTCTTCCTTGCACAGTAACTTTTAAATAAAATTTTACTGTTTAGAAAATTGTTCTATTTCTTCAGCTTAAACAATTTTATATATGCATTATTGAAGATGCTTACATGCTTATAAATATGTTCATACTTGGTTTTTTCCAAGGAAAGCTCTGAATTTTGAAATGCTACTCTTCTAAGCATTTTATTTCGCTGCTAGTTTCAGAAGCAACTGAACAGACTTTAAATGATTGCAAGGTTGTGTAAAATGCAAATAAAATCTAATCTTATTATTTTTTTTGCCATTCTTTAGTAGTATAAAAAATTATTTTAAATTAGATGGTCAAAAAATAAAACATTTACTTGGTGAAGTTTGTCTGAAAATTTAAATCTAACCTAAATACCTTTCTCTGAGGGTATGTTTTAATAGATATAAAAGTTTCACACAACTCTTAAGTAAAAGACAATAATTATTTGATTTTTGAAACAGTATCAGTAAATGTGTTGGAATTGATAAAAAGCGGAAATGCTCGTAAAACTAGCTAAAAAGTGTCTTTATACAGATTGAGAAACTGAAAAAAGTTTTAGCCATCAACTTTATAAATGTATTTTTACCCATTCATATTATAATAGTATTTTTATTATAGTAGAGTAAGGTATTGCTATTTTTAATACATTATTTTTATCCTTGGAAACTAATTGTTGCTGATGAAAAGCTGCTTCTGATTGGTTCCCTTCTCCCTCCTTTGCTTACCACTTTATTATCTAGAATAGCTTTTTTATAAAAATAGCAAAAACCTATAATGAGAATTTTAGCATAAATAGTTAATAAAAAATGAGTTTTGATTTTGCAGTGTTTAAAAATTTGGTTTTAAATTCAAAAAGAATTGCAGAAAAAAACATTGGACCACATTTAATGCATTTCTGAACTTGCTTAGACTTGTCAAATATTCAAAAGCTATGTGAATATGTATTTCTTAACATTTCTTTTGGTTGAAAAGAATTAAAATTTGTTGAGAAAAAATTGAGTCTAGAAGGAGTTGATCTGTTCTAGGAAAGCTCTTTTAATTTCGACAGGATTGAATTAATCTTCTGAGTGAATGAAATTCAGCATATCTCTTATATATATGTAATTTTTAGAAAAAGAAAAACACTTATTTCAGTTTTTGTTCTTTTCATTGAGCTTAATCTCTTGTGTCATAAATTAATTGGCAGAAGTGGGTAACTAACTCGCCCAAAGCTGATTTCAGTAGATGTGCATAGCACGCCATTCCCACTTTAGAAGCAAATGACGAGCGATGTGCATGACACATCATTATAGCGCAGGAGGTTTTAAAAATCCAAGTTCCACTAAAGCAAAAATTTTGAAGCTGTTGCACATTTCCCACAATGAATCTCAAGAAAAATCATACTTTCTGTGATGATAAACATTTACCCTTTATTCCTATTGAGGAGCTGAGTTTTCCACATTCCTCTCCTTGAGATCTATAGATAATTATACCATTTATATTTAGGTAAAACCAGTCATTCCAGAGTAACCAGGACAATTCCAATTTTTGATTTCTTGTCCCAGATTGGAATTCTTTTAAATTGTCCGATTTTTATTGAGTTAATATTAAAAAAATTATATACTAGATTCAAATTTTTAAAAAGTTAGCTTCTGAAAAAATTATCCTTTCTAATTTTTCCTGCATGTAGAATATGGTTACCCTTTATTTCTGCAGAAAGAAATGTTTCCTCGCCACCAAGCATAATTATTTTTTGTGATCCAGGAGAGAGAGAGAGAGAGAGAGAAAAAAAGTGTAATTATGTAATTTTTTGCTTGCATTTTTCTAAAGTGTTTAATTTTCTAGAATAAATCCTGTGTTAACAGATTCAATTATGTATGACTATTGTGGATAATGCTTTGTTCAAGAGGGGAAAGAAATAGAGAATTGATTTCCTCTTAAAAAACGGGGTACATGCATCCAAACGTAATCAAACAAGTTGTAACTTTTTGTGGCTTTTAAGTGAAACTTCTGAGAATTTTGCTTAATCTCGTATTTTCATGCACACTGTGTCTATAACAAAAGCATTAATGTTTTTTTAAATGTAGAATTGTGAAAGAACACTTGCATCAAGGAAACCGACATGCAGATTTAGATGTCAACTGCACTTTAACTAGATATTTCTTTAGTTAACCTGGAATTAATGAATTTACCAATAGAATCTTTTTTCACATGAATAATATCAGAAGTGAAACTCTCGATGTAAAATTACTGAAGGCATTAGGGTTAAATAATTATGCTCAAAATTATGTTCCATTTCATAGATTTCTTGAAACAAATTTACAGTTAAAAAAAATACTTCCAATGGATATAATTATTCTTGATGAATCTACATGAAAATATAAGTAATTATAGAATGCATTGTCTATTAATCTTGCTCTTTTTTTTGTAAATTTTTTAATAATTTACTGTTTCCATTATTCTGAAAATGTATGTGTAAAAATGAACTTAGTCAATATTGCCAAATGATTAGATTCCAAAATTAACTGGAGATGTATAAATTATACAAAGAAAATTTAGGGTTTGTCTGGGTTGCAAATGGTGTAAAATTGTTAGTGGAGATCATCCACAAACCCAATTACTTAACATCAAAAATCGTATGAAATGAATATTTGATAGGTACTTAATATGTTTTCATGAACTGAGTCAATTCTCTTGGCAACTTTTTAATTTTTGGATTGTCAGACTTTGTATCCCTAGGAATCAATTTCAGCATTGAAACTGTTGCTTTCTGGTATTAGCATGCAATAGTGATATCTGTATAGTTTAGAAATTGTAACTAGAAAGAGTCGGATGATTATATTTAAAGGTAAATATTTTTCCTCATGAAAAATTGTATGTAGAATTCTTTCCTAATTTTTTCCACCCTGTAGTTATAGGTTGTAGAGCGGTTATCACTGAATCAGCTTAGCTGGTTTATAAAAGTTGACTTTGCATATTGCATTGTTCAAATTTGTTCATCAGCTTTCCTCAAGTTTTTGTTGTGTTTTTATCAACTATTAAATCTTAAATGTGTAAAATGCGATTTAAAATTTGACTAAAGCTATTCATTGTTTTACTAAAAGTTTTAAAATGTTTTAGATAATGCCTCTGCACATTTAAGCTCCTTGTTTTTTTAATTATAAAACTTTTCCATTTTATTGCCAATTGCATTTTTCTTTGTGTATAAATGAGTTAATTTAGTTTCATAACATGTTAGACTTTGTGATTCGAATTTGTTTCATTAGTCGAAAAAGTCGACATTCTTCATTAATATAGAGATGGTAAAAAAGGAATTAAAAACCCCGAGATTTTTCGGGGCTAATTAAAAAAAAAAAAAAATAAAATTTTTAATGTGTGGATTTTTTTTTTTTTTTTTTTTTTTGAAAATTCACTTTAAATGTTAAGGAAAAAAAATACAGGAATAATATGAAATATTCATTAAAAATTAGTCATTTACATGATCTGGAATCGGATGTTATAAAAAAAATCTGCAGTTAGGCCGAAAAGGAAGTAATATGCTTCCTTTCAAAAGCGAAAACGCAAGATATTGAAACAAGAAGCCACCTGTGCAGAAAAACTTACTCCAACTTTATTCCTCGTGAATTCCCCTTCGGTTGCATGTTTATATAAAACAATTTACGGTTTTCATAAGGAAGGTTTTCTGCAGATGTTAAACTAAAAATACTTTTACCTACCTCAATTTTTTATTTTTGGCGCGCTACAAGCCGAAATTGGCCCATCATGCGCTCGCTGTACGAAAACTTCATGCGAACATCGCAAAGCAGATGTATTGGTGCGCCTTAAACGCTACTGCGCATGTCGAGCACGCAAGAGTTACTTCCTAGAGTCGTGCGACTACTAACAGCAACTGAGAAATGTGGCGATATAAGATGTAAACAAACTGGTGGCGACCAACCGGACATTCTGATAACAAGATACAATTTATGACTGGCGTGTCTGCTGCAATCTGGTAGACGATGTGATGGGCTAGGTTTTTTTTCCCTTGGCATAGCCCGACTCCCAGAGCCACTGGGAGTCGGGTTATTGAATAAATAGACGGAGAATCTTGCCCGATCCAGATACTCTTTCGATAACGATAAAACTCAAATTCTTTGTCCATCTCTATCCTAAACTGCTCACTGGTAGAGCTTATGGAATGAAGGGGGGGAGTATCAATACTCGATTTCTATTGGTTTATATAGTCCAGTGTTTTCTTGCTAGGCAGCTCCCGGCCCAGCATCCGTGTTTCAGGGTTGCCATATTTGGCTTCTCAGGGCAAAATATAGAAGGGGTTGCTTTTTTCCAAAAGACTAGTTCTTAGAAATTTGTATTTGGCACTTTTTTGCATTATTTTCGGCCATGATTTTCAGAATTATTAAAATAAATACCAATTTATGAACTTCTGACATTATGTTATTCAAATGGCCCACGATCTTTAAAAAAAGTGGTTCCTCACTAAAAATAAAAACATTTTGTCCTCTCCCTTGGACCACAATTGCTGAAATGTTACTTTTAGTGAGCCACTTTTTTCTTTTTGAGTTACTTTAGTCTGCATGTCTGTAGATATTACAAAGCTATTTGGCAGAATATTGAAGAATTAGTATCTCTGAAATCATTATTTTTTCCTGATATAATTGTTGTTTGTTAGATGTCTACTTTAATCTGTCAAAAATTAGCTTTTATTCTCATTTTCATTAACTAGCATGCTGGAATCGCCACTTAGACACAATTCTTTCTCGTGACTTAACATTTGATTTTAATATTTTTGTTTTAGATATTTTTTTAAAAATTTACTTCTCTGAAGTAATCATGGTTAAAGTTTTGTTTTCAAAAATTCATAAAAGTTTTTTTAGCATACATAGCAAGCATACATAAATTTACTTGAATGTCATTTGCTAGTAACTGAAGAAAATTATTTAGCAGGTTACTATGGGATATAATAGAAATATTTTAAAAGGAACTATTAATTATGCTAATGTGCTATGTATCATCAATATATGTTGTATTTAAAAAGCTGTTGTGATTTTCAGGGTGGCCACTCGACCTGGAAAACCGGGAATAGTCGGGGAATTTCGGAAGACCGGGAAAAAACAGGGAAATTTATTCTAAACCTGGATTTTTTTTTTTTGATAATTCTTATTGCAGGCGACAATTCGCTGATCTTTTTTATAAATAGAATGAAACACCATTGGCAATCAATGAAAATCAGTCATTTACTGGCAGTCAAAAACAAATGCCATTCGTGTTCATGTAAACACCTTGCTCCCTGGCGAGGCGT
This sequence comes from Araneus ventricosus, assembly GCA_013235015.1. Lineage (NCBI taxonomy): Eukaryota > Metazoa > Arthropoda > Arachnida > Araneae > Araneidae > Araneus > Araneus ventricosus. The sequence continues at coordinate 735,022 of BGPR01000137.1, read as the reverse complement.
TTACATTTAAATTTCCGAGGGACGAAATTTCGGCTATTAGTCCAGTCAACGAAGGGTTTGAAAAAAACATTAAATCATATAGTTTTGGAAATTGGTACACATGTTTGTTAGGGGCTTTTGATAAACATACTAAAAGTCCCCGGTACTGGGGGGTAAGCTCACGGCTCCATCTTGGATTTCATCCGCCTTTTTAGTTTTTCCAGAATATTTCGAAAACTATTGAGTTTTCAAATTACAATTGATTTAGCAAATTGAAGAGTGCAAAATTCCCTACAGATACATGTTTATATTTTTCTTCCAGCTTTAATTGTTTTCCAGATAATGGGTCTCAAAGGTTGCCAACATCTTGGATTCCATCCCCCTTTTTTAGTTTCTCTTGAATATCTCGAAATCTATTCAATTTTTAAATAACATGTAATCAGCAAATTAAAGAGTGAAATTCCCTAGAAACGCATGCTTTTAATTTTGTTTTAGCTTTAATAGTTTCCGAGATAATGAATTTCAAAATTTGCAACCATCTTGGATTTTATCCCCCCCCCCCCTTTTTAGTTTTTCTTAAATATCACTGAAATTATTAAAGCTAGAAAATAAATAAAAGCATGCAGTGGTTGGGAATTTTACTATCATTAATTTGTTGTATTTAATGTAATTTGAAAATCAAGTAGTTTTCTAGATATTAAAAAAAAAAAACTAAAATAAGGGGGGCAGATTTTGAAATCCATTATCTCGGAATTTGTTAAAGCTAAAACAAAAATAAAAGCATGTGTTTGTAGGGAATTTTATGCTCTTTATTTTGCTGATTACATGTAATTTGAAAATTGAATGGATTTCGAGATATTTAAGAGAAACTAAAAATGGGGGATGAAGTCAAAGATGGCGGCAACCTTCGAGATCCATTATCTGGGCAACTATTAAAGCTGGAAGAAAAATAGAAGTATATATTTGTAGGGAATTTTACGCTCTTAAATTTGTTAAATCGATTGTAATTTGAAAACTGAATATTTTTCCGAGATATTCAGGAAAAAACTAAAAAAGGGGGATGAAATCCAAGATGGTGCAGCAAACTCATCCCCCCCCAGGACCGGAGACTTCTTATATGTTCATAATAAGCCCCTCACGAACATGTGTACCAATTTTCAAAACTATACGAGTTAATGTTTTTCACCCCCATTTTGCAGCTTCGTTGACTGGACCATATGAACAGAATCTCATTCCTTTTAGTAGTTAAATCCGATGATACTTCTTGAGATGAAAATCTATAGTAAATCAACTCGGATGTGGAAGAAGAACCGGGATTTGTCTGCATGTCAAGGAGATTCAGATAGCTAGCGAGATCATAAATTTCTCTTTATCTGTCTACAAGTTAGCATCCACACTACTGCCTGCTTTTATGATGATTTAATATCAAATAGAAGTTATACCAGAATTAGTTTGTTTTTCCGCTTCTGGAGATCTTTTCATTGAATTATGAAGTATTGGAAATTAGTGCTGATATTTTCTTTCAGCATTTTTATGTTGTTTATTTTGTGCACGCTTTTTTTCTCTGAGTGTTTGGAGACATTATCAATACCGATCATTTTGATAAATTATGGGATCTTCCAAGTATGGGGCAGCCGTTACCTATATATATATATATATATATATATATATATAAAGAACAATTTTTTTTGGTGTTATGTATGCATTGTTCAGGTTTTTTTTTTTTTTGTTCTTTACACACGTCCAAACCTTTTACTTATGAGACCAAATCTAGCAAAAGTGATGGATTAACACAAGAGGGGAGCTGAAGCCGCAGTAATTTTTTCTTAAAATTCAAATTAGATTTTTATTTAATTTTAAGTGGTAAATTCGGGTTTTTTTCCATTTTCACGAATTTTATTTTTTCTTCATTATTTCATATACACTCGACTTCTGGTGTTATAATTTATAAATTCTTGCATTTTTCTCTTTTTTGTCTTTGATGCTTTATTTTATTTCTATTTCTTTATACATTGTTCTTTTTGAGCCGTATTGAAGGAAGTTGGTTGGAATGAAAAGTTGCTTTTTTTCCTTTTGCAAACTATTTGATATGTGTGATTATGCTTCTGTGTTTTAATTTATAAACATCAGTAAAAAATTGTTTTCTTACATTTTTTTTCCTCTCTATTTTGTCTTTTTCTGTTTTATTTTGCAACGCATATTTTTATTGAGTTGATATTTTTAATCTGAAATGCCTGGAAAATTCGTTATAGTAAAACTTTCATTGTAAAGATGTATTAGTTATTTTATGGTTTATTGTTTAAAAGTTTTAAATAAATGTTCTTTTTTCAAACATTTTGCTTTTTTATTCAAACCATATTGGCTTGAATGAAAACTTAGTATGGCGAATGAATACTTAATATGGCCAATGTGCAGGTGATTGTTTTCTATGGTTGATGGGCTACCTCCGAAAAAAGTCAGGGAGATTTTTTATAAAACCTGGAAATGTCAGGGAAACTGAAATGGCAAAAATGATGGCCACCCTGATTTTAATCTTTTTTAAAAGCCCGTATACATTAAGAGAACAAATTAGTACCAACGAAATCATTAAAATAAGCCATCTCTATATGCTTAAATACGATGTAATGTTTTAAAAATATATGTAAAAATTGTAAAGTAATTGGAGAACATTAAAGATTATTTGCTCTATTCAGTATTTATTTTTCCCATTTATTAGTCAAACATAAGTTTTATTTTATTAGGAATGATTAAATGATAGGAAAGGTTAGAATTTATTATTCATCTCCAAAGTATTATCTCATTTCAGAAGATTGACTATTTTCATTTGAGAATTCTGAAAATTTTCACGCTTAACTCCTCGTTCAGTATAGCATTATTCAAATAAAGTTATCAAACTGCATTTGGATATCACATAATGCATGTACATCAGCATCCTTTGTTTGAATGAGCAATGTTGCAAATGTAACATTCTTTTTGCTCATATATGTCCCTCTGTGAAACATGCCCTACTTTCATTGAACTCGTCCATCATGTTGTATACTGGAGTCTACAACATGATGGGCGAGACTCTTAATATTTCTCTATACCTGTGATTTAGTTTTTTTTCAAGGTTAAGCAATGCAGGGAAATAATGAAGTCATTAGTTCAAGCTTTTAATAAATAAATTTAAAAATTAACTCGCTAAAATGTTGAATTATGGTTAAATTCTAATGAAAATACAGCTTAGAATTTTAATTGAATTATTTGAATTATAGTAGTAAATTTATCTCTCAATATCAACTTCTTATAATAACTTGTTGCTACTGATAAGTCCAATATCTACTCGGAAAAAAGAAACTGATATTTGTCGTTGAAACTCGTAATGTTTATTACACTCTAAAAGTTATGATAAAAGCATTAAATGGATGTAGGTATTGTATTAAATTCTATTTAGAGAAATTTAAACTGGTTTTAAGTAGTGTGAGTAGAAATAAAACCAAAAAATGTTTCAAAATTTATCATTTAATATCGGCATCTACAGTTCTAAGTTATTAGGGTATCGTAGTTAGACATGCTGTTTCCTCATTGCAGCTATCTGAATGTAAACTGTTTCAAATACTAACAAATAATCCTTAAATTTAAGGCTATTAATATTCCCTGCTGTTATACTCGTCCTTCATGCCCAGGAAAGGTATTAACACTCTAAGCGTTTTGTATATATTTTTCCGTTTCTGTGTTGCCTGAACAACTTTCTTAGTTCCATATATTTATTCATTGTCAGTAACATTCATATCTATAAAAAGTTGTCGCACTTGAATTTTCTCAACTTGATTTTAAAAGTTTATTTGTATCTATTCTCTGTTTCTATTTTCTGATTATTTTAAGTTAAGGATTTTTTCTAAACAAATTGTTTACATATCAAATTATTTATTGAATTTTTACCCCTTTCCTTTTAAGCGCTTAGAAGGCTCTAAAACTGCTGGAGTCCTACTATTTTGTGGAGGTACAAATTGGGATCTCATTGGCCGTAAAGAATTGCCCAAAAATGGTAGGTTTAGTACCTTTTTTTTTTATCATCATGCATGGTGGTGTGGTACTTCGTTTGCGTTTATCGTTGATATTTTCATAACACTCAAAATTCTGGTATTGCTTAAGTTTTTCTTCCAGAAAGTAAACCCTAATTTTAAATTTAATGGTTTGCTGTCTTCGCATTTTCAGTTGCACTTTCATAGAGTCTTGCTCGTATGACCATTTATATTTAAATAGTCTTATCTTGAATGCCAGAAAGAAATTACTGGTGTTGGTTTTGCTTTAGAAAATATTTTCATGAAAGATTTAACTGATCTTCCTGAATCCTGAAGTGAAAATAATAATTTCTGAATATAAAGAGCTTAAGGAAGAAGTAAAGAAAATGCCTTGATGGCTTCTTAATTAGAACTATGGAATTTCTTGAGGGTTAGAATTAAAAGAACAACATCCTGCTAAGTAATAGATCTTTGTGGATATAATTCTTCTTTAAAAAAAATACTGTTTTTATTTTGATGAGTTTGTGCTACCTTGTTGACTTCCAGAGTGATTTTTTTAGACTCAATGCTTTGGTTCGAAAGGATGTTCTTAACTTTTAGAAGGAAAATAATTATCGAATAATATCAAATGAAAGCAGTTAATCTAGCTGCACATACTTTAGCAGTTCTAAATTGTTGCTAATTTAAAATTGGGTTATTTGCAATGAAAGATCCTCGCAGAATCATCCAGGCCTACATGCAGTTCATGGTAATCCAAATCTAAAAGTTCTCTTAACTTTTTCAACTCTTGTGGTATCATATGTATCGGTGATATAATTTTGCAGTACATAGTATCGGAAGTTTAGCTCTTTATATTAAGTATAGACAAGATTTAACTCCCCATAGGCAAGCCACACAGGAAGCAGATGAGCTGCCATGAAGCAATCCATCTAACAAGAATGCCCCATAGGAAACCACAGGTAGCCAAAAGGACAAAATACCGAGGACCAGCAGCTGACTTTTTCATACCAAGGCCCTCAGATTTCATATGGAAGTTTAGAAAACTGCTAAAACCTATACAATACCCAATGGTGAAAGGGTCATCCACTAGTTTTTCCTCAAAAGAGAATTTAGACAAATTCTCTCTAATTCATCGTGTAATTCACGTATGGAAGATTATTTCTGTTTCTTTGTATGGTGTTGCCTGTTATGTGTAGAAATCTGATCATTATCACAAATGTAAATTATTAGCTTGGCAATCACTTTTAAATACTATTTTTATCTCAAAGGTTTTCCATTTGAAAATTTTGAAAGTAAAATCTTACACTAATGAATTCCATTTCGTATATGTTCAGTCTTCATTATAAATTCTAAAATCCATGTTTCTTTCTTTTTAACAAGAAATATTTAAAATTGAAACTCCTATTTGATAGAAGTTAACAAACTTTGTAAAGAATACTTCATCTATATGTTTTTAACTTTTTATTCTTTAAATCACTGACTGTACAAATTTAAAATGACTTCTTATCAACAGCATCTTAATTTTCAGTATTTTTATGCAGGGTTATTTTAAAATTTTAGAACATATTTTCTGTAAAAATGGAAAGAAAAAAAAGCTATTTTTTATTTGAATCTTGGAAATTTATCATTCCGTACTTTCAAGAACTTGTTACTTGCATGTGCTCAACTTTCTTTTACTTCCATGCTTTCAACTTTCATTGGGGTTTCTTAAACTAAGGAAGTCCCTACCTCTTTATACAGCAAAATATATTCTGTGACTCCATCTGTATATATATATATTTAAAAAATATGTGACCACACATGTGCATATAAATAGAATAATAAAATTTGTCATTGAAGCATTAACCAGTGATAAAAATGAAGAAAATTAGTTCATTTTGATTTGGCAAATTTCAGTGTGATGATATAAATCTACGTCACTTGCTGCATTATTTTTTCTTAAAGGTTTTTCTAATTCCTTCTGTGGTTAGATATGGAGCCCTGTTTCTGTTAACCATCTTTTCATTAAGAACATAGAGTATTATAATTAGCAAGAGCAGGCAATAGTATAATACTGGCAGTACCTGCGCAGAGTTGCCCTTGGCATAATGAATTTCAACAAATTTTTGTTAAAAAAGCCCTCAGTGACATAAAATAAATTTTTTAAAACAAAACCAATACAAAAAATATATATAGTATTGATTTTGTCCTCTTATTTTTCTTCGTGACGCTGACATTAACTGAAGACATGATTTTTTTAAAACAAGCTACAATGAAATGATAAAGTTTACTGCAAATGAAGCTATTAGAATTCAAACTGAGTAAAAACAACCAGCTGGTTCGCTCGTTAAAATGGAATTATAATTCAGTAAAGCTGAAGCAATAAAATTTTTGGACCCTGTTTAAAATGGTAAATTGGTGACATTAGATACTTTGAATTAAAACCATTCAATGAAATGTTTTCAAATTGAAATTGCAGTACCAAATAAACTGATATTTTCGAAAAAATTTAGGATTTAAAAGATTGATTCCTATAAACCAGGTAAAATGTTAAAGAATGAAAACCGAATGAAATTTTAAATGATTTCAAATGGACCAGTACACCTCGAAAGATACAGGCAAATATAATTTCTATGGTATTTAAATATATGTAAAATTAATCGGAGAAGAAGAGAAAAAAAAAAAAGAGAGGGAGATGAAATCTGCCACATTATGTAAATATCTCCTTGAAGTCGTATTTCATTTTCTTCCAGTTTTTTGTAACTAAAGATATCAGCCTTTAAGCTCGACTCTAAAAAAATAAAACCAAATTATAGTCTTAATCCATCGGCGCGACCACCGGTATGATCGTACTGCTACGCCTAAATCAACATCCTACTGAAGGCAAAGGGAGAACAACATCACGTGCTTTCGATGAAATGCATACTGGGAATGAAAAACACAACCTTGGTTATGAAGAATCGTGGAGCGAAATATCAATTCAACCAACTGTTCAATTTTAACCTTTCTTGTTTTAAATTACTGAGAAATGTTATATTTATTACTTCAACAAATTTCAAATTGATAACAAAATTAGAATGTCGGATGGAAGAAATTGAAATTCAAAATCAAATTTTTTAGGCTTAACCGACTATTTTTTAAATTTTTTTTCACAATTCGTTAAATTACGTTAGACGTTCGAAACAAACTTCATTAGAATGAAAATCGTTTGCTCTTTCCGATGGTGTATCTATTTTTTTCATATGATTATCTGAAATCATGCTATTGAGAAATTAGTGCGAAAAATCACCCAAAACACAAAATATTAAATAAATTTTCCAGACAAGACTAAAATTTGGGCTTCGGGGTGCATTGAGTCACCATTACTTGTGTGCCAACTTTCATGGCTGTAAGTGTAATAGATTTCTCTGGACATCACACACACAAACAGCCTTTTATAAGTATAGATATAAATGCAATATGAATCGTTCTTCTTTGAAATAATTTTCAGTATAAAAATTGAAAATTTATTTCTGAAGTTTGTGAGAAAAACTTGAAATTAGTTATAATAAATTATTTATTTTTGAATAATGAAGTAAGCTACAAGCAGGGGCAGCTCGTGTATAGGGACCGTGGTACTGCAGCAGCCCCACATTTTTCCATTTTATAAATTTAATCAATTCATATTATTTCTCGTATGATACTAAAATCTATCGGCAATTTAATGAAATTTTACATTGAATGATTTCAATCTTCAAATAAACCGCGAGTAAAATCTGAGGCTGAAAACTAAGTTCCCTATCTTATTTTTTCACTACCTGAAGATTATGCAGAGAGGAAAGTAACTAGAACTGTCTAGCGTTGCAGTGCCGAATTCCGCCTGAGAGCATGCGTAGTTACAGAGTGCAAGCTTTCCCCTTCTTTCTCTTACCACGTTTAAATATGCTGAAGGGGAACTGTGAGATCCGCAGCACCAGATAAGCTAGAAACGGAGTTTCGAACATTTTTCCTCAACAGAAGTTATAAATAAAAATTTAATTGAAAAAGTTTTTTATGTTAATTAAATTTGAATGAAATTTCTTGCAATCCAAAGGATTTTTTTGATAATTTTTAGTTATAAATGCTGATGAGAAATTTTCTGTACCATCCTACTTAAGTTCATGATTCATAGTTTAAGAAGCCTCGATTTTGAATAAAACACGGTTTGCTTCAAGGAACAGAATTTCTGAAAGATTATTGATAAGTGTATTTCCATTTTAAAATACCACAGTGCACCTTTAGATAGTTGTAATAGAATAAAACTCTTTCCTTTTTTCCCATCTTGGCAATTCCTGTTACTGCATACTACATCAGAACTAGAATTCTGCTTTTTAAAATTAAAAAAGTAATAAAATATTTTCTGATGCACAAGAAAACAATATGAATCGGTATAGGTTTGATTTGAAAAGGTTAAACTTTTTTTTAATCGTCATACAAGTATCAAGTTCAATGTTTTTAATCTTTTCGCTTGAAAGGAAACAAAAAGAATGGGTTTTATTTTTAAGTAATTTTTAACGATACTAATAAATAGTATTCACTTATTCTTATTTTCATATTAAGTTATACTATAACATTTTTCCTTATTAATTGATAAGAAAATTATTTTATATTGTCATTTTATTGTTCAGCCGCAGCTGTGTGAATCTTTATAAAAGTAGTAAAGAATACAGGAAAAGGAAATGGAAAACAAATTTTGAGTTTTAATTTTTATTAAAATACTTGCCTGTTAGAAGAGAAAAAAATTGTTTTAATTTTGAGTAATGTAAAATTACTCAATGTTAATGGAAAAAGACAAAAAAAGTTATACAAATATGCCTCGCTGCACAGTGAAAGATTGGTTAAAAGTTACAGCACCCCCAAGATGGCATAATACGAGCCACCACTGGCTACAAGTGATTTTAAACCCTTTATTATTCCTTTTTATTTCTTATTAATTACATTAAATTTAGAATGAGTTCTCTTCAAGAAAATAAATGGTTTTTCCCTTGAAAATTACATTAATTTTTAACTCGTAACATGCAGTTAATTTCTCTTCAGAAATCATTGCATGCTGTATTAAACCTTACCTATGAATTTTTACTTTTGCATGAAATCTGTTTTATTTATTCGGGCTTCTTCAACAATGTCTTTTGTTTTTGCAGACAATAAAATAAAATTTTCAGAGATCTGTTTCATTTTTAACAATTTTATAATTGACAGTTAAGCTTAATTTGTTTTATATATTATTTTGCTTTTTTTAATGGCTAATTTGTTGAATGTCTGGTTTGTAACATTAACAGATAAGGTTTTCACTTCATAAATTTAATTAAAATAGTTATATATCTATTTTTTTCATTTAAAGCTATTTTGGATTTAATGATCTGTGACCGAATATACAGGGTAACAAGTTTTTTTTTTTTTCCCTTCTACATGTGACAATATTCAGTAATGAGTATTCCTATGAGTAAGCAAAGATTGATATGAATGGAAACAAAAAATACTTCCCATAAATAATTGATAATGTTCAGCTTTAATATAATGTTGTATTATGTATACTTGTAGAGAAATTGTTGTCTTAGAAATACAACCTAGAAAATCGTACTGTTTTGGTATTTCTTATTAAGGTTCTAATTTATTTAATGAATAACTAGCTTTGAAAAGTTGTATATATTGTTGAATTTAATGCTGCTAAAGCGGAAAATTAGTTTTTGAGCTGTTTAATATGAAATTGATTTTGACAAATTTTTTGCACAGTGATCTAATTGGTTGTCTCCTAGAAATGGTTGTAATGAGAGTGTGTTCGAACTGTAGATCATCTGATTGAACTCTGCTGTCCTTCTGTATGATAAAGAAGGTGTTATCTATCCATATGTGACAACCTTTTAGAGGTAATGTTGCATATGAAAATAGAAAATTTGTCACAAAACAAGTTTTTTATACTTATATATATATATATTTTTCATTATCATATAATATGGTATTAAAAGAACAATATCGGTGTTAAAGTACTTTTAATACAGTAAATTCTCGATTATCTGGCATTCAAGTATCCGGAAAGCTCAACTAACCGGAAAAGTTAGAAAATGAGTTTTTCTAAAAATTTTACATCCGTGCATCAAAATTTAGTGCGCCTGCGCCGTTCCATTCACCAGGGTGCGTAGCATCATGAAAAGTGCTTAAAGAGTGCTTAAATTTGAAAACCATTTTTAAGCACCTTAAAAGTGCTTAATTTTGAAAACAGGTGCTTAAAAAGTGCTTAATTTTCCCAAGAAATGCAAAGAAAACATTCTTCCTTCAAAACCTCAGACGTTGAATGCGATAAATCGAAAGCATAGTCATAAAGCTTTGTTTATCGGATGTATCAAGAATGAAAACCGATGAAGGGAAGAATTCGGGGAAGGAATCCAGGGTGTGATAGATCCAGGGGTGTCGACACATGTTAAGATAACGCTTATAGTCCAGTCAACGAAGGCTCAAAATGAGGGTGGAAAAAGCATTAAATCATATGGTTTTAAAAATTGTTACATATTTTCGTAAGGGGCTCCTGATGAGCATACTGAAAGGCTCCGATCCTGAAGGGGGGGGGGGGGCCCGCGCCGCCATCTCATATTTCATCCATCTTTTTAGTTTTTCTTGAATATCTCGAAAACTATTCAGTTTTCAAATTACAATTGATATAACAAATTAAAGAGTATACAATTCCCTACAAATGCATGCTTTTATTTTTCTTTTAGCTTGAATAATTTTTAAGATAATTGGTCTCAAAACGGATGAATTTGTAAAAATTCGTAGTTGATAGTCCAGTCAACTATGGGTTTGAAAGAAACATTAAATCGTATAGTTTTGAAAATTGGTACACATGTTCGCGAGAGGCTTCTGTTGAACATTGTAAAGGTTCCCGGTCCTGGGGACAGAGCTTGCACTGCCATCTTGAATTTCATCCCCTTCCTTTTTTTTTTAGTTTTTCTTGACTATCTCGAAAACTATTCAGTTTTCAAATTCAAATTGATTTAACAAATTAAAGAGGGTAAAATTCCCTACAAATACATGCTTTTATTGTTCTTATTTCTTTAATAGTTTCCGAGATAATGGGTCTCGCAGTTTGCTGAAATCTTGGATTTCAGCAAACTGCTTTAGCCCTTTTTTTAAGTTTTTCTTGAATATCTCAAAAACTAATAGATACAACAAATTAAAAGAGCCTGAAATTTCCTACGAATGCATGCATTTATTATTCTTCTAGCTTTAATAGTTTCCGAGATAATCGGTCTCAAATTTGCCCCCTCTTGGATTTCATCCCCCCTTTTTAGTTTTTCTTGAATATCTGGAAAACTATTCAATTTTCAAATCACATTTTGTTTAACAAATTAAAGAGCATAAAATTCCCTACAAATGCATGCTTTTATTGTTCTTCTTTCTGTAATAGTTTCTGAGATAATGGGTCTCAAAGTTTGCCCCCATCTTGGATTTCAACCCCCTTTTTTAGTCTTTTATGAATATCTCAAAAACTTTTCAATTACATGTAATACAACAAATTAATGATCGTAAAATTCTCTACAAATACATGCTTTTATTTTTCGTCTAGTTTTAAGTTTTTGAGATTATTCCAGAAAAACTGAAAAAAGGGGATAAAATCCAAGTTGGCGGCAAACTTGGATACCCATTACTTCGGAAACTATTAAAGATAGCAGAAAGATAAGAGCATATATTTGTAGGGAATTTCGTGCTCTTTAATTCTTTAAATCAATTGTAATTTTAGAACTAAATAATTTTCGAGATATTCAAGAAAAAAACTAAAGAGGGGAGGGGGTGAAATCCAAGATGGTGGCGCGAGTCCCCCCCTCCTCAGGACCGGGGACTTTTAGTATGTTTATCAGGAGCCCCTCACAAACATGTTTATCAATTTCAAAACTATATGATTTGATGTTTTTTTGAAACCCTTCGTTGACTGGACTATTAATGACTTTTTTTCGCTCCCTCTTTCTTCAACTTGAAATACTCGCCTCTTTCTTCTTGAAGTACTGGAATGGTTATCCCAAAGGAGCAAATTAACTAGAAATTTGTTAATTTTAAGAAATGTTGAAAAAGGTCACATATTTTTATTGTTAATCGAATAAAAGTTGTTTTAATTTTGGGTAATGACAGTTAGCATTATCATTTTTATTTTTTTGTCAAACCAAAAAGACATTCTTTATTTTATAATAGAAGACGTTGTGAAAATACAGAAATAAATGTTAAAATTAAAAAAATTACATTTTAAACATAAAAAATATACATATTTAAGTTTTTAAATAAAAACTATGCCGTATTATAAAACAGAAAAAAACATCCTATACTTAGAAAATATGTGGGTATACGTATGCGTGCATGTACAAAAGTGCTTAATTTTTACAGCAATTTCTCACTACGCACCATGTTCACGCGGACAATTTATTTCTGGAATGCACCGTCCGCTCCACACGGAGGGGCATAGAAGGGGAAAAAAAGCAATATACAGTACTGTGATGTACACAGACTTGTTTCATGGGGTGGGTGGGTTCAAAAGCAAAAGTGAGAAACAAAGAAAAAGGTCCTCGCTTTTCGGCGAAAAACGAAATCAACCAAAAAAAAAGTAAAGGGACAGAATCGATAAAAAAAACAAAACAAAAAAAAGCTTATGGGCTGTTACTCCAGATTGGTGAGCCTATTTCTTTTCCTTTATATATTTACTCTCCAAATACCAGCAGATGTTATTTCCGATTACGTAATATCACGTGCTAAAGAATTGGAGGCGCGCGTATAGCGCAATAACCCTTGCGATTTTCTAAAAGATAATTAGTTTTGAAATTCAATCTGGGATTTGTTTATGATCACTTAAGAGTTTTATTATGCTTGCTGAGTAGAATATTTTTCAGTTTCGTTGGCCATTTTTATATTTTTACAATCTATATATTTACGGTAATAATTCGGCTACAGATCATACTTTTTTTTTTTATCATCCATGTTAAATTAAAATCTTCATAATGTTTTGTAAATACAATGTTATGGAAGATACAGAAGTATTCTTAAAAATTATATTTAATACACATTTCAAAATGACAAAAACAAATTTTCTGGCCAAAAATATCTAAAAAAAAAAAAGGCCACAATCTACCCTCCCCCCATTTTTCCCGTCACACTCAACTATACAGACTTTTCAGGTATCCAGAAATCAGTGTTTCCCAAGCATGCCGGTTAGTTAAGCTTTTACTGTATATATAATATGAATATTTCAAAAAGAGACTAGTTAACAAACAAGTAGGGTTTCTATTTTGTATTGAAAGACTAGTAGCTTTCAGTTATTGGTTTTTCAACATGAAACAAAAACACTACTTGGGGTAATTTTTACAATAATGTAGTTTATTCATTAATTTTTTTAATTAGATGTAGACTTTCTTGGGTTAATTGTTTGCTACTTTATCTAGTGCTAATTATAACTGGGAGATTATCTTGGCAGTCATGTAATAAGATTGAATTAATGTTTCTGATAGATTTACAATATGCTATATACAAATTTTTATTCTTTTTTAGCTAAAGGAGCTGTTGGTAGAAATTTATGGGGACCTCATCGAATGGCTTCTCTTCAAGGAGTCAGAGTAACAGCAGTCTTCTCTGGTAGCTGTGCTGTTCATAGTGTTATAATTATTGAAGGAGGGCAAGCTATGACATGGGGTGTGTAGATTATTTTGTTTTATATTAAATGTAATTAAGAAAATATTTACATATAGCCCTTTATTAGGCATGCAAATATGTACCAATTATTTTCAGTATTCTTTACTTGCACTGTATTCCATTTAAAAGCTTTAAGTGATGTGCTCTGATCTGGAATTTTTAGCGGTTTTTGTTTGGTATCTAATTTATTACTGATTTGTATTCAGAAAACTGTCTTAAGCTTTTGCCTCTGTTTCAATCTGTTTTGTAAATTATGCATATTTATATAGCATTGATCAGAAGTTAGGTTTATTGATTTGAAAATATTTCATTCCATTCTTTATTTTAAAGAAATCTATAACCAAGGACAACTCAAGTTAGAAGTGAAGACTGTTTGGAGAAAGTTATTCAGTGTATCATTATATGCTTATTATAATTCCTTATTGTATTAAGTTAATTTTGTAGTTCAACAGTTTTTAACTCCAGTCGCTAATATTCTGTGTGATAAAATTCTACATTTAGGATGAAAGTTGTTTAATGTTATGGAGCTCTCTTAATGGCCTAAAGAGATACAGTTTTCACATACTCTCACTGTTATTTGTTCTTGCTCCTTCTTAGTGAAAAACCTAATGTTTTATCAAAAAGTAGACTGCTTAAATTCTAATTGTATTTATTATTATCTAAGTTGCTTCGATATAAGTTTGTTTTGATATGTTTAGGTCGGAATGACAAAGGTCAACTTGGTCATTGTGATAATAAGAGAAGAGATATTCCTACCATTGTCGAGACGTTGAAGGATCATAATATTGTTTCTGCAGCTTGTGGCCGCGCACATACTTTATTTCTTTCAGGTAAAGTTTGTTCATTGTAAAATTCTCATTTTATTCTGGTGATATAATTTTGGTAAACTTAATATATCTGAATTTTATGTGGTAATTGAATGTTATTGTCTGACTTACTTTATACAGTAAACTCTAGCTACAACGACATCCAATACAACAATAAATCCCTCTACAACAATAAAATTTTGTGGTCCTGGTGAATTTGCATAGAACATAATGTTAATCTCTCCTCAATATAACGATATTCTGTACAGCAATAAACCCCTGTACAACAATGTTTTTTTTTAAAAATCTCAACGCCATTTTTTTCCTGTGTAACATTTCATTAAGGATAAGCAAACTGATATTGACGAAAAATTGAAAAATGGCGATGTTTCAGATGGCTGAAGAATGTGTTTTGAGACTTCAAAAGTCTTTAATGGCAAAATGTTTGAAATTAAAAGTGGAGGAAAATTTAACAGCAGATGATGGTCTTATGGTTTTTGAAGGAGTTACCTGAAGAACATGTCCCATTGATTTCTGTCAGAAATCACAGACAAAATGGAAAATGATGATGATACAAATACATCGCAATCTTTATCGACTTCAATCGAGGGTGGTGCCATTGGGTGCTAAGGCCCCGTTTGGGGAAAGTTTTTGTACCCCGTTCACACGACGGGGTATTCAACTAATAGATAATAAATCTCTGGCGAAAATTTGATACTAATTTTCATTACACTTTCTCCCCATACAGCAAATCGTGCTCCCCCCTCGTCGGCAACACTCCTGTCTTCAATCAGCTCAGTCCCTACTGGCAATTTTTTGAAGCCTTTCATCCACAAATGATGATCATTTTCGTGCATTAGACTCTATGCAAACCTTGTTAGTTGACTTAACAGTTAAAAAAATGCATAGTCAAACGCAAATTTTGGATTTTTTTGATAAATAAGTTTCTCGGGTATGTGACCTATTTTACTTTATAGCTGAATTTTCAAATTTTTGTATGCTTTAATGAACATCACTCTGGTGATGCTTTTTTTGCAAAATCTATTATTGTTGTATTGTGTCCACATTAAAACAACCAAAATTTAACTTTTTTATATCGTAATTATAAGTGAATTCCGTGAAAAAGGGGACATGGCACCTAAATTTAAAAAATTAATATTTGACCACTTGCAATACATAATTTTTTTCAGAAATAAGTGAACTTTTTGAAAAAGACATTATTTTTGAGTTTGACAAAATTTATCTTTCAGAAACTGTGCTCAAAGTTACTCTTTTGCTTCATTCATTTGTAGGTCTGATTATCTTAATTTTAATTCAACCTATAAATTATGTTAATTATTTTATAAAAGTTTAATAAATAGGTCAACTATTATACTTTAAGTGTTCTATTAAGCTTTTTGTTCATTTAATTAATAAAAAAAGATTTTACCAGAAAAATAGTATATTAATTATTCAAACTGAACATGTCCTTCCGTTACCAAAAAAGTGGATATCAACTACCTCGCTCAGAACACACTGGATCAACAATTTTAAGTTTTTCTGTTCAATGCAGGTTTATGGCCCTTAATAATTAGATACAGTCAAAATTTTTCAAAAATCTAATTTTGGGAGTTGTTTTATGGTAACAGAAGGACAAAAATATGTAACGGAAGGACATAAATCATGGTAATGGAAGGACAGTCATAGTTAAGCTCATTTTTACTTAACTTTTATAGAGTATTATTAATATAAACAACATATATTTTATTCTGTGTTTAAAATGAGAAGTTATTTTATAAATATTTTACAAATTGTGATTGTGTGTACTCCCATTAAAAAATAAATATTTATAAGAATCTGGTAACATACACAAGTTTGACCACATTTTTACTAAATTCTTTAATTATTAGGTATCTACATCAATGCCTTGCAAATAGTTAACTAAATTCTAATTGTATCTATAATAGCTACTAACTTATCTTTGACTTAACTGTTAATAAGTAAACAAAAATAACACGTTTGTTTGCTGTTTCTGCACATTTTCTACTTGATTGGTTCAACTTGATTTTTTTTTACTCATTCTATTTCTTTTTTAAAAAATTAGAAGACTTTTAGATTTTGATAACTAGTGCATACAACTGTGTTTTGATATAGTTAAATTTTTCAAAGTTTTGTAATATAAGTATATTTATTAATTCTCATTGGTGGTTAGTGAGCAGTCATTTTAAATATTACTATTGTGTTTTCTATGCCTTTAACTCCTGAAAAACAGAGACTTTATAGGGAAAGAATGAAAGCTAAAGGATTGCATCAGCAAATGAAAGAAAAAGACAGGAAACGAAAAAAAGAGCGACGTATAACTTTAGCTCCAAGAGGTTTAAAATTGCTGCAATTACAAGAAAAAATGTGGAAAAAAAAGAGCTAAGGAAGAAAATCAACCAGGATCTTCATTGCAAAAGCAAAATTTTGAAGGTTTAATTTATGTTTTTCCTGAAAAAGAGGACAAATGTTTGGATTGACACTGAACAAATAATCAAAAAAAATTGTCCGAACCTAAGATAATTACAGACGGTTCTGGCACTAGACTGAGATGCAGATTAAAGTTTCAATTTGTCATACCTGCTGATGAATAAGTTTTATGATTTTCAAACGTATTTGAAATAAATCGAGCTTTTTTAACTTGTATTTTGTACTAGGTCATTTTTGTCCTTCCGTTACTAGTTTAAAATATCTATTTTTAATGATAAATATAATTATTTTCAAAAAAAAACTCTTATTAATTTTCAATGAGTGAACCCTCCTTAAGGTGCTCTAATTTTTTAAAAAAAAATTCTTAAAATAGTTTTACTGAACTTTAAAGTTAATTGTGTATTAAAAATTCTCAGGTAGGAAAAATTTCCTTCTGTTACCAACTTTAAAATTTCAATTTTTAAAAAGGTTCTCGTTTTCCTGGAGTATATATAGTACACCCAAGATGTGGGTTAGTCACCTCCACTCTGATGACAAGACGTATATCCTTCAAGAGGGGTTGGGCTGTGGCTGGTGATGGCTGTTAGGATTCCAACTTCAGTGCCAGAGTTGCTGTCGTGGTGCTTCGGTCATTCGGATTTTACTGCAGGGCTTTGCTCTAGGTTGGGTGGCTTCTCTATGCATTAACTAATGAAAACAATTCAAAAATAAAAATAATTTTTAGTATTGATTTCGAATCTAAAATGTCCGTACTAGCCAATTTCTGCTTTAGTTGTGGTTTCAATAAATTGATTTCTAAGTTTTAATCAAATAATGTTAAGTTTTAAAATATGGAGTATGCTTATTAGTTAGTGTTACTATTGCAGTAACAGAACTTTGTGGGTTAATTGTCAAGATTAATTAAATTCCTCCTGAATTTTTAATGATTAAAGAGGTGATAAAAGCTAGATTACAAGTTTCCGATGTCACACATTGTAGGAATTCTGTTTTCTGATTTAAAAATATATATATATATATTGTTTTTACCTAGCGATTCTAGTTCAATTTTTTTTTTTTTTAGTTTCCAATACTTGTTAAGGTGTGTTCTTAAAGGTAAATGTTAATTATTATGAATTTTATGGTCTGCTTACGATCTTTTATGTCATGATCAGCCACCTAACTGTAAATCAACTGTTGAATTGTTGCACCATGCTGTATTCTGGTATTTTGAATGTTGTGTAAGATTTAAGTTGTTCTTTTTGTGAATTTCGTTCATTAGTTGATTTTAAAATACCCTTTGTAGCTTTAACCTCAAACTTTTAGCTGAATGTTTATAATCTACATGTTGTCAATGCTTTCCATTGATTAGTGCATACTTAGTGTCATTATTCTGTGTAATAATTCTGAATGAATTTTCTATAGAAAGAGGCATTGTGTATGCTACTGGTGACAACAAAATGGGTCAGTGTGGCATAGGATCCCAAAATACTGCTATTAATATCCCAACAAAGGTGTGTGGTGCTTTCTTCTGTTTTATTAAATGGTTTCAAATTTTTTATTGTTGCACTTCTCTTTTAAGTCATCTGCTTGAGATTTTACTTTGTAGTAAGGACTAAACATTGTTTTGAACATTTCTTTTGAGAAAATGTTCTGGAGATTTTTCGGGATATGTGTATGTAGTAATCATATGCTAAAAATAAAACTTGTCTGACCATGTTAAATACTTTCTAAGATGTTGTCAGCAATTATCAGAAATAGAATATATATGATACATCATTATTAAATATGAAGTGTAGAGCATTTGGGTCAAGGAAGAGACGTTTGTTGATTCAATCCATTTGTTCCTTCATTGAGGATAATTTAGATTAGTTTTTAGTACATAAAGGAATCATATTTTAATCCCCATGACCGGAATTAAAGAGGTGACGCGCGAAGCTCTGTTGTTGTCGTGCTACTGTTAGATAAATTAATTTTTGTTTTGGTCATATTTAAATTAATATAAATTAAAATTATAAGAGTTTAAATGTATAAGTGCTGCAAATTATTTTTGTATTAGTCTAAATTAGTTAAACTTTCCCCACCTTTATTTACATCACAATGTCTGCTGTAAACAAACAGGAGCCATTGAGATGCACTGACTGACATGCTCAGTTAACAGTGGGTGTTCACCCTTGTAGGCATGTTCAGAAACTCTTGGATGTGTTTAAGCTTGGGCATGCTCAGTAGTTAGGGGGCGTTTTATTTGAAATGTTTCTGTCTAGTTTTAAATTGTTCAGGAATCTCTTGGTAGATGTCTAGTAAGACATGTTGTGCATTTTTGAAATTGAATCTAATAGTTTTTAATTATGCTTAATAAAAGCTTGAGTTTTATTTTTAAATTCAGCTTGTTTATTTCATATTTGGGTTTACACAAACATAAACCCAACAGTTACGTGTAGAAATCAAAAAGGGCAGATAGGAATGCACAGAAAGTTTAAGTACTCGGAGAAGGGAATTTCCCCTGAAGGACTCGTGGCTCGAAGTGTGCTTATTACGGTAGAAGTAATTTAAAATGGTGCATTGTTAAAATTAATTAAAAGTTAAAAAATTAAATTTTATTGCATATATAATATAAAATATAGTATACTTACTGTACTTTTAGAGCAGCAACAAGGTTCAGCTTAGGCAAACGTTCTTTTTCTCCTAAAAAAATCATCTCCTCTTGCTTCCTTCAACAAAAGCAGCGATGCAGAAGCTTAGGAAACCAAAAACTGCCTCTATGGCTGTCAGCAATAAATTCAGAACTTTTCCTATCAAATTGTTTTCTTTTCTAGAAATGTTCTGACATTGTATTAGATTTTGCTAATATTCATGCAAGTTCCAATATAGAGGTGGATTTTAAGAATGTTTGACAAGAAATTGATAAGTGAAGAATGCAAATGTAGAAGCAACAATTTGTTGCAATGCCACTGTTGTATAATTTTACTAGCTGGCATATCAGGCCTGAATTTATTTTGGCTGATATTAGATATCAAGGTTGGCATTTTCTGTTTTGAAACAATGTTTTTTCATGGTTGTAATGATATGATTTTACTTATATTGTATTTTGAGTGTGTAGAAGGAGCACTGTATTTTGCATACTTCTTTTATTTTATATTACTGTGTTTAGTTTTCATAGTCCAACCATCATTAGATCTTTTTGATCCAGATGTGGTAACAATACAATAGTAAATCCATAAAATTTATACAAATTAACTTTCGCATCCAGTAACAATTTGCGAAAGTTACTGAATGATATAATAAGAGTGGAAAATATTATTTTATATGAATGATGAAATACCTACTTCTTTTGATTGTTTTATAAATTTATGTATCCAAGAATCATTATCTGAAGTACCTTTTTTTAAAATTATTATTCCAGAGCTTTTTCGTACTTCTTTTTTTTGTATACATTATTGGTTTGCATAGTTTAATAAATTGTTGCCCCCCCCCCCAACACAGAAGGAGTTCGTATTTTCATTATCAGTTATCTGATAATGAAATTTTGGATTTATAGAAACATTGATAAAATGTTGAATACAAGTTTTAAAGTTTTCAGTTCCTTTCAGTTATTTATTTTCATGTTACTGAAAATTATTTTTAAGCTTTTATTTAATGAAATTTATTAGAAACATAATGAATTGGGAAGCAAACAAAAACTTGTTCATAGACTTGTATCACAATAATACAATAGACCCCCACTAATCCAAACTAATTGGGACCTGTGCCTGTTCGGATTAAAAAAATTCGGATTACCCGAAATTCCGATAAAAATAGAAAAGAAAAGGATGTGTGCTAAAAAAAATGTAAGTTATAAGTACTCGGTACTACTATCTCTTGAATCGATGGTAGTTCCGACTCTGTACTGCAACTTATAAAGAATGTCACGATAAAAAATGTAATTTACTGGGTATCGGAGTCATGGGACAATGTTACACGAAATTGTTTAGTAAAGTCGTGGAAGAAGTTATGGCCAAGTTTAGCTAATTCTAGTAAAGTTGAACAGGGAGAAGTAAGCAAAATCGAAATTCTTCCGCTTATTAAATGTATCCCAGGCTGTGAAGACGCAACTGAACACACTGTAACTGAGTGGTTGACTTGTTCGGATATACCGAATCCCATCAGTTATATACAGATGAAGAAATCATCTCTTTTGTTCAGAATAAGCCACAAGATGACTCTGATCTAGAAGAAACTGATGAGCCAGAGAATGTTCTTGTTTCCCATTCTGAAGTTGCAGAATGCCCTAGAAATAGCACTGTGATATGTAGAGCAGAGTGAAAATGCGACATCAACAGACATTATGTTTATGAGATGTTGGCATAATATTGCTTCCACGTCGCGAATAGCATCACTTCGTCAGACAAATGTCTTCACCCCAAAAGATCGTTAATGCAAATGTGTATCTGATGTGTCAATGTAATGTGTTTTTAGTAAATGTAAATGTGATCCTTGAATTATTGCATTAGTTTCTTCAATGTGTACAAAATTTTGCATGCTGAGAAGGTACTTTTTTGTTTTTAGTAAGTATATTTAAATCTTTTCAGGTAATCTTCAATTGCATATAATTTTCGAAAATGAAATCTGTTAGGATTAACCGGAATTTCGGATTAGCGAGGTTCTACTGTATATGCTTTTATTACTTACTAATTATCAATTTTCGTAGATTAAAATAAATCTGCTTGCATTTGTGTCAAGATTTGTTCCTAAAGAATTGATAAATTTATGAACTTAATGTTTGTATTGGTAGTAAATGATTTGTTTTACTGGTTTTGGTACATCTGTATATTTTGTAGTTGCAAGGAATTTTATTTTGTTTATTTATTATTAATTTTTTTTATCTGCTGATTTGCTGTTACAAGCAACTTCCTCCCTCTATCTTGTTTTTATAGAAGAAAGTGTGTATAAATGTGAAATGGGCTACTGTCAGTTACTTAAGAAAATAATAATAAAGGTTGACATTGTTCCATTTCTAAGTTGAATTTTTTAAACTACTACATAAATGTTTTTGGTGATACTTTATGGAAACTCTGCACATTATCTCTACACTTCAGTTCCTTTATGTATGGAAAATTTCTTGACAACTAATTAGTGAGAAACTCAGTTTGATTTCAAAACTGGTTAGAATTTGTAAATTCTAATATAATATTAGAATTTACAAATTCTAACCAGTTTTTAATTTAATCAAATTATTTTAGGTGTCTTTTAAAGGAAGGTCTATTACCAAAGTAGCTTGTGGTGCTGAATTCAGTGTTATAGTTGATGTCAAAGGCGGAATGTATAGCTTTGGCTGCCCTGAATATGGACAGTTAGGTAATTCTTAACAGTTAAAGAAGTTAGTATTTTCAAGATCTTTATTAACAATATGTTTATGATGTACAAGAGTTAGAAAATATGTATATTTTCTGTAGAAAGCTAATGCTGAAAACCATTGTTTTACAATTAAATTTGAAATCTTGTACATTTATCTGTAATTTTATTGTTTAATATCTTTTCTGTGTTTGGATAAGTATCCTGTTTTGTCCACATTCGAAAGGTTTCTTTAAAATGATGACATATATTTTAATCGCTCCTCTTAGTGGATTAATTTTTCATATTGTGTTGAAATATTTAACTTGTTAAAAAACCACATCCATTATGAAAAATCAAAGTTCATGCAAGTCTAGAATGCACATTTAGTACATTATATTGCCTTTTGTTGAATTTTCAGTTTTTATGTATGTCATGTAATAATTTATTTGTTTAGTTGAAGATGTCTTATTTTGATTATTTTTATGCATTTTCAGGTCACAACTCTGATGGCAGATATTTTGTTACTAGTAACAAATTGTCTTTCAGATGTGAATTAGTGCCTAGACGAATTATAGCTTTTATTGAAAAGACACGAGAAGGGCATGTATCATTAGTTGATGATGTACAAATAACTAGTGTGGCTTGTGGGGTGAATCATACTGTAAGCCATTTTGTTTACATTTAAATTTTGCCTGAATATTTTACTGTATTATTTTTTTCATTTTGTCATTGATTATGGGTATATTTCTTTAGGTTGCTGTAGACACCAAAAAGCGCTGTTACTCTTTTGGATTTGGTGGTTATGGAAGACTTGGCCATTCTGATCCAAAAGATGAAATGGTTCCAAGATTGATCAAGGCCTTTGATGGTCCTAGAAATGTGAGAGGTGTGAAAAAAGTTTTTGCTGGTGGTACTTACAGTATGGCAATTAATGAACTTGGTAAGAGATTAGCTTTACTATGTTTTTTTTACTAATTAACCAATGTTTGCATTTTATATATTCTACCATCTCGCTACATATATTGCATATGTGCTAATTTATCTTGGAAGGAGAGTGTTTTGGAGGATAATTCAAAAAGAAAGAACTTTTCCTTTCTGGAAGTGACTTTCAAATTACATACTAACTTGCACTACTAATGAATAAATTAATGTAAGTGGTATATTTTTATATTTTGGTAAAACTGATGCGAAACTCGGTGTACTGGAATTAGATGTGTGGTCCTACAAGATGAAGGTTAGTGGTACATGCTGGTAAATTTCTGATGATTACTGCTTCAGAGGACTTTGAGAAAAGGCTTCATTTTAACCCTTTACAGTTAGCTACACGTTTCATTTTGAAAATTATTAAATATATTTCAAAAATGAGTATTAGACATGTAGCTGATCATAAATATTGTAAGAGTATTGTAAAAATTTGGCATTTTTTATTTTCAAGAAATTTGTGGTTTCACAGTGAAACTAATGAATGGTAATGGGCTATTTTTCCTCTGAATAAATTATCATCAAAATGCAATTTAAATTGTGTATTTAACTTATAATTGTATGTGAGTATTCATGATATTCAACATTCATAAAATTCAATATTACTTTCGAAGATTCAATTTTAAAAAATATCAATTTGTGCAAGATCATTCATCATGTTTCTCTTGGAGATTGAAAACAATTTAGCTCTTCCAGTGCTGCTATTTTGTGAATACTAACGGTATTGAACTGGAATTTTTACATAAGTTGGCCTATACATCTGGCTCTAAAGTTATGATAGTTGCGTTTCGCTCATGCACAGTAAAAAAATGGTCAATGTGTGGTTTCGCTGCAAAATCAATGAATGTGAAAAGGGTAAAGGGGCCATTTTTTTTCTAGTTGTGGTAAAATAAAATGACTTGATAATCTCAGTCCCAAAGTTAAGACACTTTGTTTAGATTTGAGATAAAAAACTGGAACATCTAGGGTGTATTACGGATGCTTGCAACAGCTTGACGCCTAATATGGTAAAAAGTGAGCAACATGAAATTAAGACAAAGGTAAAAATATGTATTGTAACTTATGGAGAGCAGTTTAAGTGCCAAAATTAAAGGTACTTTGTTATTTTTTTTCTTTCTAACATGTTTCGTCATATTGGCAATGTTGGAAATCGTGAACAAATAAATGAAGATTTAAGCATTCTATTCATAGCATTAATGTCCAAATGATGTCTTTTTGTACCAAATCGATAATGCTCTATAACTCTGCAATTGACTTTTTTCCCCTTTATGGTTCCATTTTCAAGGTAGGAAAGTTTTTGTTTGCCATTAGGTGCTGCTGTAAGTGGTCTTGTAGTCACTACAGCTAGACACCACTTTAATGACTATGCAGGGTAGCCAGACGACCGGGAAAAGTCAGGGAAATTTATTCTAAAACTGGACATTTTTTATTTTGATAATTCTTATTGGACGCGACTTTTTTAATAAATAGAATGAAACTGTTGGCAACCAATGTAAATCGGTCATTTACTGACAGTCAAGCAGATGCTGTTCGCGTTTTTGTGCACTCACCAGGGGGTGAGGTGTTTACATTTAAATTTCTGAGGACCGAAATTTCGGCTATTAGCCCAGGCAACGAAGAGTTTGAAAAAACATTAAATCATATAGTTTTGAAAAAAGGTACACTTGTTCGTCAGGGGCTTCAGATAAACATACTAAAAGTCCCAGGTCCTGGGGGTGAGCTCACACCGCCATCTTGGATTTCATCCCCTCTTTTTTAATTTTTCCTGAATATCTCAAACCATTGAGTTTTCAAATTTATAATTGATATAACAAATTAAAGAGCGTAAATTTCCCTACAAATACATAGTATTATTTTTCTTCCAGTGTTGATAGTTTTCCAGATAATGGGTCTCAAAGGATGCCAACATCTTGGATTTCATTCCCCTTTTTAGTTTTTCTTGAATATCTCGAAAACTATTCAAATTACATGTGATTTAACAAATTAAAGAGCATATAATTCCCAACAAATGGGTGCTTTGATTTTTTTCAAGCTTTAATAGTTTTTGAGATAATTGGTCTCAAAGTGGATGAATTTGTAAAAATCTTAGTTGGCAGTCCAGTCAAGGAAGGGTTTTAAAAAAAAACATTAAATCGTATAGTTTAGAAGATTGGTACACTTGTTCATGAGGGGCTTTTGATGAATATACTGAAAGTCCCCGGTCCTGGGGGATGAGCTCGCACTACCATCTTGGATTTCATCCCCCCCTTGTCTAAGTTTTTCTGAATATTTGGAAAATTATTCAAATTTTAATTGATTTAACAAATTAAAGAGTGTAAAATTCCCTACAATTATATTTTTATTTTTCTTCCAGCTTTCATAGTTTCCCAGATAATGGGTCTCGAAAGTTGTTGCCATCTTGTATTTCGCCCCCTTTTTTAGTTTCTCTTGAATATATGGTAATCTATTCAATTTTCAAATAACATGTAATCAGCAAATTAAAGAGTAAAATTCCCTAGAAACGCATGCTTTTAATTTTGTTTTAGCTTTAATAGTTTCCGAGATAATGAATTTCAAAATTTGCAACCATCTTGGATTTTATCCCCCCCCCCTTTTTAGTTTTTCTTAAATATCACTGAAATTATTAAAGCTATAAAATAAATAAAAGCATGCAGTGGTTGGGAATTTTGCGATCATTAATTTGTTGTTTTTTAATGTAATTTGAAAATCATATATTTTTTCAAGATATTAAAAAAAAAAATTTAAAGGGGTGATAAAATCCAAGAAGACGCAAACTTTGAAATCCATTATCTCGGAAACTATTAAAGCCAAAACAAAAATAAAAGCGTGTGTTTGTAGGAAATTTTACGCTCTTTAATTTACTGATTACATGTAATTTGAAAATTGAATAGATTTTGAGATATTTAAGAGAAACTAAAAATGGGGGATGAAGTCAAAGATGGCAGCAACCTTTGAGATCCATTATCTGGGCAACTATTAAAGCTGGAAGAAAATTAGAAGTATGTATTTGTAGGGAATTTTACGCTCTTAAATTTGTTAAATCAATTGTAATTTGAAAACTGGATATTTTTAGAGATATTCAGGAAAAACTAAAAAAGGGGGGATGAAAACCAAGATGGCGCCGCAAACTCGCCCCCCAGGACCGGGGACTTTTTGAATGTTCATAATAAGCCCCTCATGACCATATGTATCAATTTTCAAAAGTATGAGTTAATGTTTTTTCACCCCCATTTTGAACTTTCGTGGACCATATGAACAGAATGTCATTCCTTTTAGTAGTTAAATCCGATGATACTTCTTGAGATGAAAATCTATAGTAAATCAACTCGGATGTGGAAGAAGAACCGGGATTTGTCTGCATGTCAAGGAGATTCAGATAGCTAGCGAGATCATAAATTTCTCTTTATCTGTCTACAAGTTAGCATCTACACTACTGCCTGCTTTTATGGTGATTTAATATCGAATAGGAGTTATACCAGAATTAATTTGGTTGTCTACTTCTGGAGATCTTTTCATTGAATTATGAAATATTAGAAATTAGTGCTAATATTTCTCTTCAACATTTTTTGTTGTTTATTTTGTGTATGTTTTTTTTCTCTGAGTGTTGGGAAACATTATGAATACTGATCATTTTGATAAATTATGGTATCTTGAAAGTATGGGGCAGCCGTTACTTATATATATAAAAGAACAATTTTTTTTAGTATTTTGTATGCCTGTTCTTTTTTATGTTTTTTACCCAGACCTTTGACTTATGATACCAAATTTAGCAAAGTGATGGATTAGCACAAGAGGGGAGCTGACGTTGCAGTAAATTTTTTTAAAATTCAAATTGGATTTTCATTTAATTTTCAGTGGTAAATTCGGGTTTTCTTTCCCCATTTTCGCGAATTTTATTTTTTCTTCATTATTTCATATACACTCGACTTCTGGTGTTTTAATTTATAAATTCTTGCATTTTTTCTCTTTTTTGTCTTTGATATTTTATTTTTTTTCTCTTTATATATTGTTCTTTTTGAGCCATATTGAAGGAAGTTGGTTGGAATAAAATGTTGCTTTTTTTTTCTTTGGTAAATGATTCGATTCTTGTGACAGAATATTATGCTTCTGTTTTAATTTATAAACATCAGTAAAAAATCGTTTTCTTACTTTATTTCTCTTTTTTTTTGTCTTTTTATGTTTTATTTTGCAACATATATTTTTATTGAGATTTTGATCGTTCTAAAGATTTTTTAAGTTCATAATTTTAATCAGAAACGCCTGGAAAATTCGGTACAGTAGAATTGTTGATTGTAAAGATGTATTAGTTATTTTATGGTTTATTGTTTAAAAGTTTTAAATGGGTGTTCTTTTTTTCAAAAATGTTTGCTTTTTTTATTCAAACCATACCGACTTGAATGAAAACTTAGTATGGCCAAAGTGCAGATTTTTTTTTCTATGGTTGATGGGCTACCTCCGGAAAAAGTCGGGGAAATTTTTTATAAAACCTGGAAATGTCGGGGAAACTCGAACAGCAAAAATCATGGCCACCCTGCTATGGTGAAATTTGGAGATGGGTTTAAGGGACTTAAGTTGGCATGCTGTATACAGGGTGATCCAGAAGTTGGGACAAATTTAAAAATGAATTGTTTGCTTACAAAATGAAATATAAAAGGATGCTATTAATTGTGCAGAAGGGATGGGAATGAAGATTGATTTTTGTCACAAAACGGGAATTTATTGGCATCTTAGTTTACAATCTAATAATGCATTGCTCCACCAATATCAGTGCCAGATAGTGCTGCAAATGAAGCAATGCATTTTTCAGGATAAAACTTTGGGCGGAATAATGGCTTATAAATGTTCAAAGTGTCAAACATAGCACTGCTGCTGCAGTAAAGATAAGCAGCTTGCCAGTCATGCAAATCTGGAATAATACTTTTCCGTTGGAGTTCTGTCCTAAAAGACTGGCACTTCATGCTTTAGTAGTATATCTGATTGAATATGAATTATTTTCAAGTGATGTTCGTATTAATTGCCATCGCCTTAATTTCGCTAATTGACTGTTCAACTGAATGGAGTAGCAGAATGACTGCCAAGGATCAAGTGTTAACATACACAGTTCTCATGTATGCTGAAAATCTACATGCCATTGTGCCATGTTGCTTCCTCCCTGATTTCTGTATTGACCCATTTTTCTTTGCGGAAGTAATAGGTTTTATTATGAAAACTGTTCGTCACTGGTGAATTCTATACAGCATGGTTGCAGAATGTCATTTTTCTAGAATTTCATACATGACAAGACCTGCATATAATCACCTTTTATCACATGGAGCACTACAGAACATTGTTCTTGGGCAGTGTCTGAAGCACTCAATATATAGGAAGAACCCTGTCCTCAGTTGATCCTTCCCACATGTTTTGCTGCTTTGAATCTTCCCACTTGACTTTTGAAGTCAAAAATGTACAGCACCCGACCAGCATCATTGAATTATACCATCTGGCTATTTGTGTCTGTCATATAAATAGAAATATTGCTTAACAATGAACAGTACATTAGTAATGTTTTTGATTGGAGAACGCTTCTGTACATTTTTGTTGTTTCTCTGTCCAGTTTCTTATCCTGTGTAATTAAGCATTCTACCAAATGCTGTGCTGTCTGATGGTATATGAATCGAAATGGGGTCCTTTATGAATATAACTAAACTATTTGGTAGTATAGACTGTAAACTATTTCCCATTAAATTCGGGTTTCATGGCAATAATAATCCTGCTTTGTTTTTCGTCTTTTCTGTGCAAATGCATCTTTCTATCTTCATTCATTTGCAAATTATACTCCTTTAAAATAAACAAATCTTAAAGTAACAAGTAATTCGCAAGTCACATTTTCTGTAACTGCACAGGCTATGCCAGTACTTCTATAATTATTGTATTTGTTAATTTAAATGCTATGAAAATGGACTTGATCCACACGAATGCTATTTCTATATTTAATTAACATGCACTACGAACAGTAATGCGAAGATGCACAAGGGACGGTGCGACACCCCAATTTTTTTATTTAAGCAAAACTAGCAACATTTTCATGCTATATCTGTTTCAGATGATTTGTGCAAGCAGTTTTAGCTATAAAAGAACAAATTTTTTAGACAAAAAATTTAGTAAATGATACATTATTCAGCACATTGCAAACATACAAGAAAAGTAAATTTTTTGGGTACATGTTTTCAACATTTTTTATAGTAAAGAATTATCAATATAGAATTATCGTTATACTATTTGGAAGGAAAATGCTGCTTCTAATTTTCTTAGGTACACAGGAAACCATTTTTTTTTATAAAAAAAATCCAAATAGGAATTCCGATTAACTTTACTTTAGATCTAATAAATTTAGGGTGTAATACTTTTATTTTTCAGAATAATTTTTACAATTTTAACCTTTACCTATAATAGTTTTTGTGAAAGCAGATAAGACAAGTTCCAGCTGATTACAGTTGCATTATGCTCAGAATAATATAACTTTTGCATAAATGTCTTGACCCCACAAAAATCTCTATTTTAGAAATATAGAATGTCTTTAAATCACTATTTTCCTCAATAAAACTTAAATAGCGATACAACATTATTTTCCTGTCCATAATATAATCATTCAATTGAAAAAAGAAACCTGACATGAGGACGTGCAAGGTGTTTCACGTCCCCTTATGGCAAATTCCAATAAAAAAATTTTTTCTTGAAACTCGTTCCGTCTGTTGAATGTGACCTTAAAGGCAGATAGCATGGATTCAACTAGTTTCAATTAAAGGGCAGTCTGTATTTTTTACATGGCATGGGGTGTCGGACACCCCTTGCATGTTCTTGCGGGTTAAATAATGTTGATGATTATTAACTTTTTATTTTGGGTACCATTCAGTCTATTTGAAGCATGACTGTTCATATGAAATGAAAACCTGTCCTTTTCATGTCACTTGGTGATGATAGCCCTGTACTTCGTTTGCAGTCAAATAGCAAAGACTATTTCTTAATTCCAGCAAAATAATTATTTAATGCTTGTCATATGATTTGACCAATCATGGGATATTTCTTTTCTAGTATATTCTCCTTTTCCTTATTCAATGTTGATAATATCCCAATGGGTGTATTGGGCAGTTTTAAATTTAAAACGAGTATGTCTTGAGTTTAAATCTTTAATATTTGCTGTTAGCATATAAAAATGTTAAATGCAATACTTGGCAAAGAACTAGTTACAAAGTGTAGAGTTTTGAAGAATATAATTTTTAAAATGTATATGCATGTTTAAATACGCCTGTTTCTTGGATTCCAAATTTTACCTATGTTTAAAGAACATTGCTTCAGTTATGTTGGAATGGTGAGCAAGCTTAATTTCATGCAAATAATTTTTGTTTATTTGTTTTGTAAAATTTTGAATTTCTGCTATATTGAAGTGGATTTGCATACAGTTATTGTAATTACTAGATGAGAAACCAAATTTGTGCTTTATTTAGAACTGCACCCCAAAGAGTAATGTACTTTTTCAGAATCGGAAATATTTTCATACACCAATGACTCAGAATTAACCCTTGAACTAACTGCGAGTGTGGTTTATAAACCACATACATAAGAAAGTATCAGCAGTTAAAGGGTTAAAGCATAGATTGCTCTCGTAGAAAGAATATTGTTATTTGTCATAGCAGACAGGGTTTTAAGTTGTATTAAATAATACAATTTATTCAGTTTAAAAAAATTTTTATTGTTAAAATATAATATCTTAGTAATTATGAGTGTTTCATATTTAAAAAAATATGAATCCTTTTTTAATTTTCCTTTGCATAAAACATTTTTAATGAAATGTAATTATTGGTATTTCATTGTTTTGTAAATGTTGTGTAATCAATTTCTGTTGTATTAATATATATTTTTATAATGAAAAGTTTTAAAGTCAAACTCTCTGCCTCATGGATTGAATTTTATCAGTTTGACATTGATTTCTGATGTTTCTTATTCAGGCTGGTCAGAAATCTCGAAGGAGTGAATAAATCTAAAATATTATGAAGATGCTTTATAATTGGAAACATGATGTGCTCAAAATTTCATTGAAATAGGCTTGATAAATGTGAATGAGAGATTAAGTTTAATGAAAACTTTATACAGTTTCCAACCTAAAAATATAAGCTTATTGAAACTAGTTGTAATTTTATGTATTCTTACAAGAGATGTGTCAAGTGATTGAGAACTGTGATGATAAATTTGATAGAATTTAACCTTTTAAGAATTATAAAAAGACTTATTCTAAAAGTAATTGATTTTGTATGTTAATAACAGATAAAATAAAATTTTTGTGTTTACTTCAAATTTTTTACTAAAAAATTAGTCTCAAGATTTTCTGTGTCATTTGTTAAGAGACTTGTTTCAAATATATATTATATGGTCTGTTTTTGTAAAAGTGATTTTTTTCAAGTTTCTTTTTATTTACTGTACTTTACCAAAAAGGCATGCCTTCCAAATTTCGTTTAGCCCTTAGATGACAGATAAATTTTGCCTAAGTATTATATACAGAATTTTCATCAATGCAAATGTGTCCATTGATATACTTATTAATTATTATGGGGGTAATTTCTGTCATAAAAAATTAAGCGCAATTAAATCTAGCATATTTTGTAGCATCAAATAGCTAACGAATGCATAGCAGAAGTAATATAAATTGGATATTTCATACTAGATATTTTTCTGGCACAAACTTGCATATTTTCTTTTACTTTACTTGAATCTTGTTTAGTGAATAATTTCTCATCACCAAAAGTTAATTTCTTGAATTCTTTGTTTTGGTTATCCAGATTTCAATTATCTTTTACAGTCATTGATTTGCTTTTATGAATCCATCCTTTCATTACTATATTTTGCTATTGGATAGAGATTGTCTTTCCAAAATATATTATTACTGTACTGAAGGATGAACATTGCTTTGTTGCTTGCAGGGGTATAGAAAAAATTATGGTATTTTATTTTGCAGATGTACTATTTTTCTGGGGACAAAACAAAAGAGCTGGTGAAGCAACTATGTATCCTAAGCCTGTGCAAGATCTTGTTGGTTGGCAGGTTCGTGATGTTGGATGTTCCAATTGTAGTATTGTCTGTGTTGCCGATGAGAGTGTGATTTCATGGGGACCATCGCCTACTTATGGAGAATTGGGGTAAGCTCTTCATTGTAATTAGTGGTTATTTTTAATATTTCATTTACTGCTTTCTTGTAAAATAAAAAAAAATTTCATTTTATCTCTTAAAGGTATGGAGAATCTAGGCCAAAATCATCTACTACTCCCCAAGAAGTAAAGCCTTTAGATGGAATACATATTCATAGTGTTGCTTGTGGATATGGCCACACACTGTTTATTGCTCGTGATGACACAGAAGAAGAAAGCAATAAAATCGATCAATTACCTGAATATACACCATGATACATTTTTAGTGATCATTTTCTGTGTATAATATGTGGTGGGTGCAGTGTTTGCAAAATCCTTTTACTCGTGGAAGGTGTTTAGGTTTTTGATATTTTAAAACTTTTAAAAAAAGATTTCATTAAGCATTACTCAATTCATAAGTAAACTTTTGCCTATACTGACATATAAAATTTTTTGTTTCATCTTATTTATTTGCACTTCAAAAATTTTGCCTTTTCCTTTCATACACATTACAGTTTAAAAAGTCATTTTGGTTTTAAAGTAATAAATTTGTGTTCAATATTTCCTGCAATTGTTTATTTCCGAAGTGATTGTAAGCAATCATTTCAGAAAGTATTTTGTTGCTATTTTTGTAATTGTTTTTTTTTAAGACTTTCAATGCATATTAGTTTTAATTTTGCATATCTTAATTTGTAATAAACTGATGGGCAATTGTGACTTAAAATCAGTTTTTGTATATTTTAAGTTTTTGTATAAAGGAATGCAAAAATGTTTTTGTAAAAGAATACTGTAATGGAGCAATACTTGTGTTATGGAAATGCACAATTTGGTTATTCTGTTTATATCTAATACATTCCTCTATTTCTTCAATTTATACAGGGAGAAACTGAAATCATCAAACATTATGGTAAACTTTGTGCTGATCATTTTTAAATAGGTATTTATTAATGTTACTATTTAATTTTGTAGTTCACTGTAAAATAAATTTATTTTTTGTATAATATTTGCTTGAAATAAGCAATATTTTACTAGACTTTTGGTAGGTAACACTTCTACAGATATGTTCAATTTGCTTAAAGACTACTATAAATGGATGGAAGATAAAATTTGAAGATTTATCTTGGTTTTTTTTCACTTTCCCTCCTTAAAATAAATATCATTATAACGTGATTTATTTATTGATTTGCCGTATATGCATTCTTATAGTATAGTTTTTGTTACAAATTGTTTTAGTAGGAAAAAATACTGCTTAAATTCAGAATTAATGAGATGCATTTCATACGGCACTAACATACTAAATTTATTTTCAATTTGTCTAAATATTAGTTCATGGTATTATGTAATAATGTCCTATCTACTGGATGTTATTTGTGAAACAGATTTATGATGAATATGAAATTATATTTACTTCAAAATATTTAACTTTCTGATCCCTGTATAAAAATTTAGTTTTATGATCTTGTTCATACTCAGGTTAAGCTTTCTCCCTTGGCCATGGCCAGAAGAAAAGAAGCTTGTTGCCTTTTGAAAATCATCATGTTGAATTTACTCGAAATTTTATTTCTAATATGCTTCAAATTTCTCAGGGAAACAGAAATATGTCTGGGAGATTATTAAGTTCAACTGATGGTTAAAAAAAGTTAAAGAAATAAAAGTTACTTGTAAAAATATGCTTGATGCCAAAGCTTGTTTCTTTACAGATGTTTGTATTTTATTCTAATTAGATTGGTTATACATTCAAATATTTTGGAGTTTATCATCTGTATTCTTTTAAACCAGAGTTTCTTGGACTGTGTCTATTGTGATCCCCTTTTTTTGTCCTTAAAAATTTTTGATTCAAAGTGTATTCATACAAAGTAAATGAGTAGAGAATTTAATACATTTGTTTAGGCAGCTTTTTTCATCAAATATATTCCAAATTTTAAAAAGGGTCATGGTAATGGCATGAATTTAATGGAAGTCTGAAGCATTTGAATATTTAACAAGTTAGCAACAAGTTTCGAGCTGGGAAGAGGTTTAAACATGGAGAAATGACACCAGTTTGGATGAATTATTTGCAGTGAAAGAAATAAAAATACCGAGTGTGAATAGTTAGAAATGAAGGATTGCAGTGCCGTATTTATCTTTAAAATATCTTGCCTACTTATATGGAGAGTTAAATACAAAATATAGCATGGATAAAATGAAAAGATTCTTAATTATTTTCTTTGCCATTTTTGCCTACAACTCATTAAATTCAACAGAAGCACTAATTGTCAAAGGTCATGTCTCATGGTCAAAGGATTGTCATGATCTCATAACAAAAGCCACAGTTTCAGAAGCTCTAGTTTGATAATTTGCACTTAAAGAATAAATCCATTCTGTATTTTAAGGCTCTTGATAATACTGAACACATTAAGAAAATAAGGATAAATTTTCATACGCACATTATTGTTCTTTTCCAGATTCTTGTAGCTCGGAGAATGAGTGGACAAAAATCTTTATTTTAACTTCAGCAGTCAATTACTCTGCTTTTAAAATATATCTAAACTTATCTTTTGGTAGTTTGTGTTGATATTTTTATTATAATTTATTTCCACCCTCATTGTGCTAATGAACAGTGCCAACTGCAATGGAAATTCAAAAAGTAGTTAGAAAACAATTGCAAGGCTTACCAACTGAACATTTCTCTTGTATGTATACTGCTTGTATAATTACATTCCATTCAAAGTTTTTAAGTCCATTTTTATACATAAAGAGAGGTGTCTTCCTTTTTTTTTATTGGCATTCATATGATGCCATATTCATTTTTATTTGTACATTACAGATGTTTATTTGATAAGTGAAAGTGACTTAAGTAATAAAGGCGTAATTTAAACTTTAAGGTACTTAATGTGTTGAAAAAGAATTGCTACAGTTTGTTTCACTGCAGCGTAAATGTGCATAGACCAATTTTTTCTTTTTCTATGTGTGAAGCAAACATTTTAGAGCTACTCTCGTATCATTGAGACTATTGTTGAATTATTATAGTATACTCTTATTTATATATATGTATACATATATGACTTGATATATATCTATAGATATATATAATAAAGCATTTTTTAGGAACTTCCTCAGTATTTCTTCAATAATGTTCATTGCTACTTATGTGTTTCAGTATACTTTAGGATGTTATACAGTATAATGCGCACATAATTAAATCACTGGATTTTGTTTCATTTAAACACATTTCACCATAATTAGCACCAATAATTTTCATACATTTGTGTTTTATAAGCTGTTTATGTTTGAAATAAAGTGAGACTTTCTTAATGTGTTGTATATTTATTTGTAGTTTATAAAAAAAAACCTTTTCAGAGACTTGCTTAGTTTTTCGCCTGCAAATTCATATTAAGTTGAGATGCTATTCTGAAATCTCAATCATCGCTTCATATCTTGGTAAATACTTGATAGAAACATCTTTCAATTGACAATGAATATATGAGTTTCAAAATTATTATTTATAACATCCCGAGATTTATCGAAGAAACGGGAATCCTCATTTAACACTAGTTTCAGATTTCAACCATTTATATGTATTCAAGTTGATTTAATCTGGACAATTTGAATTTTTTAGGGGTGAGGAATTGTGTTAAATGTTGCTATTGGAAAAAAAGTCTTAAATATAAAGATAGCCTCTTGTATGAAAAAACATACCCATATAAAAATTTTTTACAGTGGCAGACGTTCACAGCTTTAATGTGCAATAATAAGTCTCTGAATAGCAAGTAGTATTCAGATACTTTTTGGGAGACTACAAACTGGAATAAAAATCTCAAGAATCCATTTTCCAACAATTTTGGTTTAATTCATGACAGTTTTTATAGCAAATTGTAGTAATGCAGTTTATCATTAAAAACAGATGATTATAATATTTACAATGATAAAAAAACCCCTCAAATATCAGCAAATGTAAATCGGCTCAGACACGAAGATACTCCTCAGATGCTCAGCAAAATAAGAGATGGAATTGCAAGGTGATTTTCAATGGCATTTTTTAGCCATAGAGCGAGTGATTCTCTGACAGCGAGATAACTGAAAAAAAAAAGTTTTGTAGAAAGCATTTAATTTATAATTCGGATAAAGATAACAGGAGAGTTGATTAGAAAGTTA
This sequence comes from Araneus ventricosus, assembly GCA_013235015.1. Classification (NCBI taxonomy): domain Eukaryota; kingdom Metazoa; phylum Arthropoda; class Arachnida; order Araneae; family Araneidae; genus Araneus; species Araneus ventricosus. Next base: position 698,560 of record BGPR01000137.1, on the reverse strand, counting down.
GCAGATACCTAGAAATAGAATGGAGGCACTATGATTTCTTTAGAGTTAATTTTTTAAATTATATATTTTTCTCGGCAGGGGGGCGGCGACAAACTGCAGTTTGAAGTAATAACTGGCCAAAATTCAAATTTTTAGAAATAATTTTAAGATGTACCGAACAAGAGTTGAATTTCATTTTGACTTTGCGTCTAAATACAAAGTAAAGTAATACAATTGTCTAAACTTAGGATTAGTACTTGGCGATGTCTTATTGTTGCAATTTCATAACACGTGTTTCAAAATGTCAAATTTAGTGAGAAAGCTTATTTCAGTCTTGTAAGGAATATGGACAAAATGTTCTTTTTTTTTTGCACTTGTGGAAAAATTTACTATTAATGTACAACCATTTATACTAAGTAAATTTCTAACAAAGTTTTGAAACATTAAGGATGTTCTGAAAGTATGTCTGAGTCTTCAAAAGAGCAGAAGTTTTTTTTGTTACAGTCTCGCTGCCTATTAGTTGCATTTTTTTTAAATATAACAATTGAAAATAATGACAAATTGCTGCTCTGTTTTGTTTCTATTGTTTAAAGTATATTTTTATTTATATCTTCAACAATTAAAGTTATGACAAGAAGGTAGTAGTGAATTATATTCTTCACAGATTCAAGGCATAGGTGAAAAGAGATGGAACAGTTGGCTTTGGTTTCTTTTGGAATAAATTTAATGAATTATTTCCTTTAAAAAATGGTGCCAATTGATTAATTTACTTTACCAGCTGTTATGATCATTTTTCTTTGAACTTGTAACTTTTCAGAGGATCCCTAAATCCACATGTTTATAGTAATATCTAGATTCTATAGCAAAATTTATAGAAACTATTGAAAACTGATAAGAATTTATCAATTTAAACACATGTTTATAAGCAGTTATTATAATATCACTACTATTATAATACAGTGGAATCTCCCTATAACGAAATCGCTTGGTTCCAGTTGAAAAATTCGCTATAGAGAAAATTTCGTTATACGGGGATTAGAGATTTTTGCAGTTATTTAAGTGAATGTAATAAACCTTTTAGTATGAGCGATAAGTCCAAAAATATTTAATTATGACTTTCAATTAAAAATGAAGTAATATTTATTATAAATTTGTTAAAATTATACTAATTTTTATTGTATAAATAAAATGCTCAAAGTAAAGACAATTCACCAATTTAGAGATTAATATGTACTAGTATGGATAAACATAAAATGCATATTGTCATATCTATTTGCTGTTTCCACCCTGATTCTTGGAATCTTGACCTGTAGAAACCCAGGTCCCCACAACTGCATTACCCTTCACATAGCATTCTATTGTTATGTGTTATCGCTGGAATGAACAATGGGAGTGGTTCCAGAAACAGGCATATGTGAGTGATTTGTTCGCACAGAAATTAGCAACTTTCTTCAAAAATGACAAAAATCGAAAAGATAAAGGTCTGAAAAAATTCTTTATAGGGAGACAACCACTTCGTTATATGGAGAATATTTTGAATTTTATTTAACATTCCGATTAAAAATTTCGTTATAGGGAGAAATTCGCTGTAGGGAGACTCTACTGTAGTTTATTTCATATAATAACTTCAAGTATACAATACACAAGAGAATTCTGAAAAATATACATACTTCTTGTGTGTCACATTCTTGAGTAGATTTACCTGAAAAGAGAGAAGTAATTAAAGTAACAGAAAATGTCAATTAATTCACAAAAGCATATGCCAAATTATATTAATCGCTGTAACCAGGTGTATAGTGTGCAACAAAATATGAAGTTCTAAAATGAAAAGAGATCCAATATTACTTTCTTGTCATTTGTTAATTTATATACCCTGACAAAGTTAACATTTTGGTTTGCCATGTCGTGTGCATTGCCCTGCTGGTTTTCAGATTATTCCCACAAATATAACAGGAAAAAAATTGTAGACCTCTGCAAAAGGAAGCGATTTGTTTGAATAATACAGGCACACTTCTTGGAAGATAGTCGCAGCTGAATCTATTCTTCAAAATTATCATCGGGCATTGTAAGTTGAATGAAATGGAGTGGGGAGGTTAGGACCACATGATAATCTTGTGGAAAGTTTTCCTGTTGAATTGCATGATATTTTCAACTAAGATGGACCTTTCAATGACAGTACATTATCAAAACACAATCTTTTATAACAGTAGACAACATAACTATCTTGCATAGTGCCATTTTACAAATTCGATCTAGGAATTATTTTACCCCTTTCTCCCACTTGGTTCTTATTCACAACTGGAGCTATATGAGCTAAAGTAATACAAACCATACATTTCCCCCATCAGGAGTACTATTTTCAATAATTACAACAACGCAGAACTTCCTTTTAACAACTGAAATATATTTACATATCTCAACGACAAACAGATTTGAGATGTGGGAGTTTCAATAATGCATATTTTGCCCCATTCTGTGTATTCAAAAATGTAAGTATAGCCTTCAAATGTTAATTTCTAATACATTCAAAAGATGATTATTTTTCATTTTATATGTTAGCTGTGGACATCAAACAACATTTAAATTTTAAGTAATGTTAAGTTCTACTTATATTTAAAAATAGAGTAATATTTTTTTAAATATAGGTATTTAAAATAATTTAACCTTTTTAAGATGGTAACTATTCTCAAAAAATTACAGAGAATTACTCAGTAATTGGTGGTGGTAACTGAAGTGTCAAGTAAAGGAATACTCGACTTGCAACATCTGGAGATGTTAGTGAAATTCACAATATTTTAATGGCAAGCAAAACATAGAAATTCTTAAGTTTTAGTTTTGAAATTTAATACACGAAAAAAATGAAATGCAAATAATCTTATATATTGAAATTCGAACATCAACAGCCGTATGTATGTCCTTCTATCTTCTCACGAACCACTGAATCCTGAAACTAGCCGTAAGTACCAAAAGATGGAAAATAATCCAAGGAATCCATTTCGATTATTTAAATTCCGAAATTTTAATTAGTTAAAAACTTAATATTGATTGATTCCCCCGTGCTGCCATCTATCGACAGCTCCTATAACTATCTGTCACATCGGTTGTTCTTGCATCAGGTTTGTATAAAAGGTTTTATTTTTTTCTTTTTTAGGGAGCTTCTGCGTTTTGGAGTTTTTATTTATAAACATCATGAAAAAAATTGTTTTCCTGCATTTTTCTTTCTTTTTTTGTCGTACGGTGTTTCGCAACATTTACGTTTGTTGGGGGAAAATATTTATTCATTTTTATCCATTATTATTCAAATACAAGCAAGACGAAAATATATGTTTCTGGGGTTTAATTTATCAGTTTGGTGTACCATTAAATCGTTTCTGTTTTTATTTCGTTTTATTTTTTCTTTTGCAAAACAAATATCATGCTAATCTGTTTTAATTTATAAGCATAAGAATTCTCGTGTTTTCATTCAAACCAAACTGCTTTAAGATAGTAAAAAGGCTAGAACTGAAAGTTTTAATCCAACAAGAGAGGATTCAAAACAGATTTACGTTTGTTGGGGAAGCTTAGTGACAATATTTGTAGAGAAAAAAAAACAGAGGCGGGCATGTGAAAAAATGTGGATTCCGAGAAACGCTGGGTTATTATTAACTATATGTGTAAAAAAAATAAACCGGAGGCGGGCATATGAAAATTAGTAATAAAAAGACTAGATTTGAAAGAATATTTACATTTGTTGGGGAAAGTAAGTGACAATATTTGTTGAAAAAAGACGGAGAAGGGCATATGAAAAAATATGGATCCCAAGGCCTCACTTCTCTCCGCCCGTGAATATCTCATTATTCAAGATTGCCTGTGCAATGCCGGGCCATGCAGCTAGTTTAACTTAAAAACTATATATAATCTGAATTGTTTGTCATACACAAGCCAGTCTTTTCCAGTGATACTTCATAACAAAGTCAATATTATATATAACAATAATATGTCTAATTTTAGTTGCATGTAATAAGTGTACCAGTCTTATTAGTTAGTGCCTCCTTTTTCTTCCTTTTATAGCTTCGTTTTGTTGCTTTGGTTTCAGTAAGTTTCATATTAGTGGTTTGTTCCCCAACTGAACACTCTGTGGATTCTTTCTCGGATTCTTGTTTCAGACCTATAAAAATTGAGAAAAGAAAATTTTTTACTTTTAACTATAATCCAGTAAGTAGATTAATTATAGAAATATAAATGTATTGCAATGATTCTTATGACACGACTTTGTGAAACTTTCTTTACATCTTACCTATCATGGTCTCTTCACTTAAACCCACCCCTTGTTTAAAAACTTAAATCTTAATTGTCCACTCTAATCATGACCCAACTGATAATTTCTAAACCATTCTAAACAGGCATATAATTCCAATTGGAAAAAATGCTTTAAATGACAAAGTCATTTTAGTCAATGTTTATATTGCTGAAAAAAATTATGAAGTGTAAATTTTTATAGTCTAATGGTCCTATTAATCATATTTAGTAAAATATTCTTGACACACTGACATTTTAAACAAAAAAAAGATCCATTCTTCTGCAACTAAAACCTAGTTATGACCTAGTGGCCTAGTTATGAAGCTTTGAATGGAATTATTTTAAGCCAATTTACGGCTGCCTTGAACAAGTACTGCATGTTGATTTCTTTCTCGAGGCAGCTATTGAAATGGTTAATGAATTAATGACATTGATATTTTTAATCACAGAAGAGACTATACAGTGATAACTTGATTTTAGTCGATAATCCGTATGAAAACAATCGACAAATCTGAAACCAAAGCAATTATTTCCATATGAATCAGTGTCGATCAAATTAATTCGTTCCACTCTAAAATATGTACCCAAAACTCATTTTATAGAGAATACATATAGTTTTTAGTATTTAAAACAATAAGAATTTAATATAAAATGAATATAAAAGACTAATGTAAAGAATAAATGAACATTTAACATAGAAATTTACGGTGTTATACCTTTCTGAAGACTTTTTGTCTTATGAAAGACAGTGAGGAGGGGAGAGAGAGAGAGGTGCAGATATTAATGTTTGGAAGAGAAATCCCCCTCCATAAGGACTTTAAGTATGAAGGCACTATCTGGGATAACTTTTCTTCTTGGTCTTTTGGAACTAAGATAAGCTTCAGAGTCGGGACCCATATTGCACATGGGCATGAAGATGGAATCCCAGGCAAACCAATTAAAACTGAGACAAATTTTTCGTTGAAAAAAAACGACAAAAACGTCGCAAATCCGGAATCATCGGGACTTCGGCAATTCCGGATTTGGGATAATTCCGGATCTTAGATAATTTCCATATTAAGAAGTGATTTTAACATCATAAAACACATAATTCAATTTAAATTTTTTAAAATTTATTTATTACTTGTTTTCTTTGATTTATAAACATAATTAATATTATTTCTTTTTAATTTGAACATTTTTATAAAATATTTCATTTAAAGTGAGTTGCTTCATTAGTTTTGGTTTTTGATTCAGTAACTTCTCTTTTATTTTATGTATCGCCATTATGTCCGACTCCGAAATAAAGTATCTTTGCTCAAGTCCTTTTATTGCGGTGTTCAACACTTCCACTAAGCTGTCAATTGGCATTTTATCTTCCGCTTGTGTTTCTTCTTCGCTCTCCTCGCTATCGGATACCGAAGTGTTGGAGTTCATCAACACCATACTGCATATTTCGGCATCGGTGAGCTGACACACTGTCAGGGCTTTATTGTCGCAATGCAGTACTTCAAAGGCGTCATCTTCGGCAATTTCTTGTCCTCTTGACTTGACGTACTCGTCCTAGTCCATACTCTTCGCATAATTTTGCAACAGCTGTGCCACTTTCCAACTTTTTGATCAGGTTGACTTTGTCCTTGATCGATAGAGTCACGTGTTTTCTTTTTGTTCCGCTGGCTACAGTAGAACTCAAAGCACGCTTCGGCATATTGATAATGAAAGATATAAACCAGAAGATATTTAATAATATTAATAATAAAAATTAAAAAGCTAAATAAAATGTTGGAATCGTTCATCAAGCAAAATATATCAACTCGGATAAGAGAAGTTCAACATTCGCGAGGGCTAGTTCGGAATTAAAGACAACCGCGTCCATTCGTTCTGTAGTCCAGTCAACGAAGGCCAAAAATCGACGAATAGAAAAAAAAAAATGGTGTAGTTTTGAAATTTGGCACAGTTGTTGGGGATGGTGTCCTAAACAACATACTAAAAGTCCCTGCCCGTGGGGGTACAGGGGGGCTTTTTCAGTTTTTCTTATATATCTCGAAAACTATGTGGTCTAGAGAAAACATCTCAATTACAAAAAAAAAATACATTAAATTCCCTACAAGAAAAGACCTACATCTTTATTTTAGCATCAATAGTTAAGAAGATATAGGGAGTTGAAAAAGTGAGAATTTTTGAAATTCCTTATTGTAATGGTAAAATAAATAAAAAATGCCGAAGTAACAACCTTCATAAGCACCGCATGCATATATAATAATTTTATAAAGGCAGTATTGTATGTGTTGAGAATAGTGGTAGTGTGGGGGAGCACAAATGTATTTGATGAACAGTCGTGATCCCTTCCTCCCCTCAATCCGCTTCTCTCCACAAGATCAATTCTGGTCGAGTCAACGAAGGGAAAATAGAAAAAATAAATGGTGTAGTTTTGAAATTTGGCACAGTTGTAGGGAATAGTCCCCTAAACAACATACTAAAAGTCCCCGACCGTGGGGGTTACGGTTACTCCGAGGGGTACAGGGGGGGGGTTAAAGGGGGGGCTTTTTTAGTTTTTCTTAAATATCTAGAAACTGGGTTCTAGCGAAAAATACTCAATAGAAAATAAAGTACACAAATTCCTACATCTTTATTTTAGCATCAAATAGTTTAGAATATAGGGATTGAAAGAGTGAGTATTTCTGAAATTCTATTGAAGTGGTAAAATAATAAAAAAATGCCAGTAAGCAACCATCACGAAACCTCATGCCTATATAATAATTTTATACAGGTAGCATTGTGATATGAGAATAGTGGTGGGAATTGGAAGTAGGGGGGGGGGGCACAAATATATTTGATGAACTGCTCGTCATCGTTCCTCCCTCACATCCGTCCGCACTCCTGAAAATTTCTATCATGCTTGGTTCTGTAACGCCCAAATGAGTATATTAAGACAATATATAAATATGCATATAAAAATATGATGAGTTTAACATAAAAGTTCGCAACATTCATTTTTCCACATTCACAACATATGTTTTTCAACATTCCTAGTCAACATATCACTCAACTGTAAAAATGTGTTTGGGGGAATTCAGATTTTACTAGAATATGTATAACTCTGTAGATACTGAATAATCAGTTTAGTAAGAACAAACGAATACAGGCTTTCCTGTGGTGTTAAGTAGTTATATTAACATTATTTATAGATTCACAGTATGATGCAATGGCTGAAAAGTGCTTCATTATGTGAATTATGTTGTGAGCTTTCGTGGTGTGGCTGTAAAAAGGAATAGATGGTTGATTATAGGTCAAGTATTGAGAAAAGATGGGGAGCATGAACTATTCAGTGAGGACAGGAAAGATTCGTTCTTCATGCTTTTGCAGGAAAAATACAGAGACCTCAATCATTACAAGGAGCTTAAAATAGCTGTTTGATGGATATGGCTGTTTCAACATAATTCTACCCCTGTTTATAGCTTCATCCCAACTTGAATTTGATTTTAAGTAGTTCTTATGTGCTGTCACTGGTAATCTGTCATCTAATGGTGCACCCTCGAAGGGATTCGAACTTGTTCAGATGTTAGTATAGAATCGGCGAAATTTAATTACTGAACAAGTGTCAAAGAGTTTTATGCATATTTTTATGTAGGATGTATAATTATATATATATAATATTATAGTTATAGATATAATGTTATAATAGACAGTCGCAATTTGAAATAAAAGCTTTTTCTTAAAAATGAAGCTAGATTTTTTCAACCACTTATTGTAATTTCTCTATATTCAAATAAATGTC
>BGPR01000137.1:649312-690521 GCA_013235015.1 Araneus ventricosus | reverse complement strand
ATTAAATTCCCTACAAGAAAAGACCTACATCTTTATTTTAGCATCAATAGTTAAGAAGATATAGGGAGTTGAAAAAGTGAGAATTTTTGAAATTCCTTATTGTAATGGTAAAATCAATAAAAAATGCCGAAGTAACAACCTTCATAAGCACCGCATGCATATATAATAATTTTATAAAGGCAGTATTGTATGTGTTGAGAATAGTGGTAGTGTGGGGGTGGGGGGGAGCACAAATGTATTTGATGAACAGTCGTGATCCCTTCCTCCCCTCAATCCGCTTCTCTCCACAAGATCAATTCTGGTCGAGTCAACGAAGGGAAAATAGAAAAAATAAATGGCGTAGTTTTGAAATTTGGCACAGTTGTAGGGAATAGTCCCCTAAACAACATACTAAAAGTCCCTGACCGTGGGGGTTACTCCGGAGGTACAGGGGGGGTTAAAGGGGGGCTTTTTTAGTTTTTCTTAAATATCTCGAAAACTGGGTTCTAGCGAAAAATACTCAATCAGAAAAATAAAGTACATTAAATTCCCTACAAAAAGGCCCTACATCTTTATTTTAGCATCGATAGTTTAGAATATATGGGGATTGAAAAAGTGAGTATTTCTGAAATTCCTTATTGAAGTGGTAAAATGAATAAAAAATGTTGAAGTAACAACCATCAGAAGCACCTCATGCCTATATAATAATTTTATACAGGTAGTATTGTATGTGATGAGAATAGTGGTGGTGTCGGGGCGGGGGCACAAATATATTTGATGAACTGTCGTCATCAGTTCCTCCCCTCACATCCGTTCCTCTCCACAAGATAATTTCTACTCAGTCGCTTGGTTCTGTAAACGCTCCAAATGAGTATATTAAGACAATATAATCTAAATATGCATAAATATGATGAGTTTAACATAAAAGCTCGCAACATTCATTTTTTCCACATTCACAACATATGTTTTTCAACACCTAGTCAACATATCACTCACTGTAAAAATGTGTTGGGGAATTCCAGATTTTACTAGAATGTATAACTCTGGGCGAATACTGGAATAACAGTTTTAGTAGAACAAACGAATACAGACGTTTCCTGTGCGTGTTAGTGCGTTATATTAACATTATTTATAGATTCACAGTATGATGCAATGGCTGAAAAGTGTTCATTATGTGAAGATTATGTTGTGACTGTGGTGTAGGCGAAAAAGGAATAGATGGGTTGATTAAGGCAAGTATTGCAAGAAAAGATGGGAAGCATGAACTATTCAGAGGACAGAAAAAGATTGTTCTTCATGCTTCTTGCAGGAAAAAATACACGAGACCTCAATCAATTACAAGAGACTTGAAAATAGCTGTTTAGATGGACAGCGTTTAACATTAAGTTCTACCCCCTGTTTGCGTTCATCCCAACTTGAATTTGATTTTAAAAGTAAGTGCTTATGTGCTGTCATGGTATCTGTACTAATGGTGCACCTCTAGAAGAGGAGTTCGAACTTGTTCGAGCAGTAGTAGAATCGGTCGAAATTTAATTACTTAACAAGTGTCAAAAGTGTTTATGCATATTTTATGTAGGTATGTATAATTATATATATATATATATATTATTATGTTATAGATATAATGTTATAATAGACAGTCAGCTAATTTGAAATAAAAGCTTTTCTTAAAAATGAAGCTAGTTTTTTCAACCACTTATTGTAATTTCTCTATATTCTAAAACCATTCACTCCTAAGAAAAATGAAGGACTGTTTTGTAGGAAATTTAATGTAGTTAATTCTTGTAATTGAGTATTTTTCAAGAACCCATAGTTTTCAGATATTTCAGAAAAACTGAAAAACCCCTTTAAATCCCCTGTACTCGCTGTAACTCCCACGGCGGGACTTTAATATGTTGTTTAGGCACTATTCCTGCAACTGTGCCAAAGTTCAAAACTACACCATTTATTTTCTATTTTTCCTTCGGACTCTACTAGAATTGATATTACGGAGAGAACGATTGAGGGAGTGAAGGATCACGAATGTTCATCAAATATATTTGTGCCCCCCCCCCGTCCCACACCACCACTATTCTCAACACATACAATACTACCTTTATATAATTATTATATAGGCATGAGGTGCTTCTGAAGGTTGTTACTTTCGGCATTTTTTATTGATTTTATCATTACAATAAGGAATTCAGGAAATACTTCACTCTTTTCAACTCCCATATTTCTAAACCATCGACGCTAAAATAAAGATGTAGACTTTTTTTTTGTATGGAATTTAATGTAGTTTATTTTGTAACTGAGATTTTTTCTCTTTAACCCATAGTTTTCGAAATATTAAGAAAAAACTGAAAAAGCTCCCCTTTAAAACCTGCCACCCCCGGTCGGGACTTTAGTATAGTTGTTTAGGCACTCAATCCCTCAACTGTGCCAAATTTCAAAAACTACACCATTTTTTTTTTCTCTATTTTCCTTCTTCGCTGTGACTACTGGGCAAATCCTTCAAAGCGAGCTAGAAGGGGAGGAAGCTGCTGCATCTTATTTGTTAACATTTCTCTATATTCTGACTAGTTATTTTAAGTGCTAGAGAGGGGAGAGGAATTTATTTACCGCACTTGTATAGCCCTCCAGGATACCTTCGTCAATATCGTGTACATGTGGTTAAACCTTTCCTCCCTAGATGGTTACTTAACAGTTTCTGCTGATTCTGGGCGCCGATTTGTTAGATAAAAGTTAGGATTGTGTTTTTTTTTTTTTTTTAGGGGAAGGGTTTACGGAATGAAAAAGGTCCGGATTTTGGACGTTGTACTGTATAACACTTTTTCCCATGTTATCTTGTGAAGACAGTAACTACAGTAATTTTGATTGGATTTCAACTGGCAAGATATGTTGTACGAAGGATGAAAACTTGGCCGAGTTCATAGATGGGTGACCCAGCTCAAAGGGGGTCGAAATGGTAGGAGATAAAATATTAATTTTCCCATAACTCCCCAACTATTGAAGATAAAAGGATTCAAATTAGATGAATTAACATCTCATCGTAATGAACAACTTCTGTATAGAAAGTTTTTCGGTAGCCGATATTGCTTAGAAGGGCTCAAAATTGACTTTGAACCCCTAAATTCGCCTGCTTTTTAACCTATGAAGGTAGAATCTATTTGGAAAGTTTTCATCAAATGTATTGTCTTCCACATTCATAGTTCTAACCTTTATAAAATGAGAAGGAAAAAATAACACGGACATAACATTTTAATTCTGGAGAAAAAGAATAGACCTTCAACTTAAGGCTTGCCAAAAGAAATTTTTTAAATAAACATTTGAATGCAAGAATAATATTACTTTCATAACTGAATTGATGCCTGCCTCTCCACTATGCACCCTTTTACTTGCATATTTTGAAAAGATGCGATTTTCTATAACAACAATTTATAAACATTATCACCTGAATACCCCAAGCTTTACTGTTGTCAAATTAATGCTAGAGCATGCACATATTTGAATCACAGTTTAATGCTCACTAATATCATAAAAAGTTTAATATTAAAGAATGAAAAAACGAATAAACAATTATATAAGTTGAAAAAAATAAAACAAATTACAAGTGTAAATTTCTACTCCTATAAGTGTAATAAATATAATCTTGTTCCCTGTCTATTCTTACCTTTGTTTTTAGAATTTTGTTTTTCTTTTGATTGCTTCTGTTCTCTTAAGTTAGGAATAGTAACCTGGTTTCCAGAAGAATTATCTGTCAGTTCTGCAATATTTTCTTTTCCTGGTTCTACATTTAAAAACGCAAATTAAGGATAAAGACATTCCAAATATAATTTAAAAAAAATTGTTTCTAGTAGATAACTTTACTAAGGCAAAAGGGTTAAACAATGAATTTATTACAGTAATGTGTAATCATTTGTTTCAGAGATTTATATCTGAATTTAGCTTAAAGCTTTTATGACAAAGCTCTTCTTTAGGCAATCCAAAAATGAACAATTATTAAACAATATAAATCAGAACACACAAAATTATAATTTAATTTAACAATTTTCTATAAATATTTTACTACATGCAACTGCATCTTGGTAAGAGTATACATTTATTTAAAAACTGTTTGTGATTTTAACATTTAAAACTTAACTTAATTGTTAAAGATCAATTTTTTACTGTAAAAAGCAAAAATTTCACTTGCCAATATTCATTCATACCAATAATGGCTAATGAGTTTTATTCTTATTTGAAAAAAAAAAAAAAAAACACCATGATGAAATCCCTCTACCAATTCATTACTTCTAAAAATTAATACGAGAAGGATGGAGGGAAGCTCAGAGAGAATTGCAGAGTTAAAGTAATTATGAGAAAGAGTCTTTTTCTTAAGAAAAATTTCATAAATATTTTCCAAACAATATACGGAACCATACTTTTCAAGAAAGCATTGTTTATGCTAATGGATTTTAAAATTTTATTTAACAATTTGAAAGAACAATATTTACCATTTTGTTTTTCACATTCACCTCGTTTTGAAAAGGATATCATCAAAATGCCAACCTTTCCTGTCTATACATTTCTGAAGTCTCACCCAGAAGTTCAATACCCTCCTAGTCATTGCTTGCGGTATTGCCACAATTTCTTGGTGGATAGCAGCTTTCAGTTCCTCGGTTGTTCGTGGCCTATTCTTGTAGACTTTTGACTTCAGATACCCCCAGAGAAAGTAGTCTCAAGGCGATAGATCTGGGGAACATACTGGCCATGAAATGTCACCTCGTAGCGAGATCAGACGCTTCGGAAAAATTTCTTTCTGCAAGTCCATCGATATTCTGGCTGTGGCACCATCTTGTTGGAACCACGCAGCCAAATTCCCATACAGTTTAGGCTGCAAGAAGTTATGTAACATATACACATAATGGGCAGAAGTTACTGTAATTGCTTTGTCATTCTCCTCAAAAAAGTATGGGCCTATGAACCCAAAATAAGCAACAGCACACCAAACAGTAACTCGTTCACTATGGAGAGGTCGTTCATGGATTTGTTCGGAGTCCAGTAGCGAAAGTTCTGTTTGTTCACACATTCTGACAAATGAAAGTGAGCTTCATCACCTGGAACATTTTGCAGAATAGCCTCAGAAGATGCTCTGCGGTTAGCCCAATCACGGTCCTTAATTTCCTGCACAACCATCATTTTGTAAGGATGGAACTTCAGGCCCAAGTGTAAAATTATTCTTACACTCCGATCAGAAATCCCCATAGCAGTAGCATGCATACGGGCTGAATGTTGGAGATTGAAGAACAGCTTGTCTCATTGCTTCGACTTGCTGCAAGGTCCATACGCTACAAGGTCTGCCAGGAGGTTTACGCAGAACTTGTTCTTCAAAAATTTCGGACTCGTAACAAAATGGTTTTCTTGTCAGGAACTTTTGCATTTCAATCCAACCCAAAGTGTCTATGAAATAATCGCTGTGAAGTGATGACAAAGTCGTCATTTTTTAAATACGCCTCCATCACGAAAGCACGATGCTCACCGCTCCACACCATGATGGCTACTGAAATGGTAACACATCTGCTACTCAAAGAAATTGTAAAACATCTGCTACTCAAAGCCATAACCCATTATCATGTTGCACAACTAGCGCCGGAACAGTGGTAGTGGGAAATCGGGGAGTTATTTCTGCCACACCCTGTATTATTATAGTCAGCACTAAGTTAAACCCGATTGTTAATACAGTGGTGTATGGAGAGTAAGTGACGCCTGAGGCATGGTTTTATTTTTTCAGTCCTTTATCAAAATTGGCTTTAAAAGTGAAAAACTCATTAACGTTTTGTCTCCAAGGTACCCAAGGCATGTATACCCCCTCCCCTTACAAATCTGAGCTATTATTTTTTTAATTGCAGATTTATTTATTTCATAGTTCGTAAAACATATATGCAAAATTTTAACAAAGATAATCCACCAGCACCTGATCTGCATTTGTCTGAGTAGAGTTACTTTAATCATAACATTAGTTTGTACAATGAACCTTATTTTACCTTGTCATTGACTAAACAAATCAACAAAATAAAGTGAGTAAAAGATTGTAAGGAAATAGAACAACAGAAAAAAATGTCTTTATGAAACAAATTATCTGCAAAGAAAAATAAAACCACTGTTCAAATGAAGGAACATGAACAAACAATTCTACAATATAAAGATAATTTCTAAAGAAATAAATTACAAAAGCAATGAATAACATCACCAATAAATAATTTAGGGTCAGAAACTACTCCTAAGCAAGTGATAACAACAATTTTTTGGTTTCATACTTAAGTCAGTCTTCTTTGCTGCTGCTTTCTTATTTCTTCGCTTTTCTTTCATTTGTTCTGAAGTAGTATTTAGTTTCCCAATAGGGTCCTTAACTACTTCCATACTGATTTCTTGTTCTTCATGGATGTAAGAAAGCATAGAAAAATAAATTAACATAATATTAAAGACAAAGACTAATTTTTCATCGACGCAGTTTTGCTTCCCAACATGAATATAAAATAAGGATCAAAATAATGACAAAAGAAACATATACAAGATTTGAAAATTTCTTTAAATTTGCTTAAAAACCATATATAAATAAAAATGCATATCAAAACATACATTGTCTATTATCTATACAGCAAAACTTTGATTAACCGTCAATTTCTATTATCTGTCATCGTCTAAAAAAAAGGTAACATAGGTTTATAGCTGTTAGGTTTATGTAAATAATTATATTAAGTGGCAACAGTTAATTTATACAATCTAAAATTAAGGATTGGCAACATTATGATATGGAGAATTGTAAACAGCTGATAATTAATGTTTACATTGATGACAAGAAGAAGAGTAGTCAGTGAGGGAATAATCTGAAGACAAAGGAAGGTGACAAAAAAACCTGGAAGGATATATGCCCAGAATAACAAGATCAGGAAGAGTGATTAAGACTCCGAAAAGATAAAGACTTATTAGTAAATTTAAGTACAATTAGCAATTTTATGGAAACTACATAAATGAGGACTCTAAATTTAGTTTTTTAAAAAAAGGAAAGGGTTGTTAGGTTTATGTAATTGTAAACAGCTGATAATAAATGTTTCGGATAATACTGGATTTATTTAAACCAATTACTTCTCACACATTCACGAGTAGTATATCAAACAATAGTATTACAATACATTTCTGTACCTTACTAGTCTTTTAATGAAGTTTATATAGATCGTTCTGTAAAATTTAATACAATATGTATGTATTATTCACTTTAAAAGGATTTTATTTTCATTTTAGTCCCAAGCCAGAACTCTAGAAATAAGAAGCATGATTACATTAGCAGTCATTTATTTCTTGGCAATGGGGCAACTTCGTATCCTTGAAGAAATGACCATACTAGACTCTAGAATTCAAATAAAGCAAGTCTTGTAGTCAGCCCATTTCTAACGTTTCTGTTCATTCTTATTATATAATTTGATATATAAAAATTTTTCATTGCTCTTTGAGCCTCATATTTTACTTTCTAATTGTAGTTAATTGGACTTTTATGGTATTTGTAAACATGGTTTCTTTAAAATACTAACTGGATAACAAATACATCTGATACAAGCATTGTTGTATTTGTTTCATGAGCACCTTTGAACTCATCTAATACACAATCGAATCTTGTATAGTTTTCGCTTTTACCTTAAAATTAAAATTTTGGATGAGATCACATATCTGTATTTGTATAGGTATATGAGCACAAGGAAGTGGACCTGCACATGGCCGCTACAAGAAGTATGGGTTAAAAATCTGAAGTTTCAAATTCTATAGATTTTTCTCAAGGCACTAGAACAAGAAAAGCCCTTATCAGGTCAAACAAGTATGGATAAATATCATGTTCTTGAGATTTATTTCTATTCCGCAGTCAATTCAGTTATGCTGAATATTATTAATCCCATAAATTGTTGTAAATATAAATGTCAAATGCAAATCATTGACCGAGTCATCATGAAACTCTCTCTCATGATCCCAAGTAAATTGAAATTTGGTAGATTTTAGCTAAGAACTGATTTTAAGTTTATTCTCCAATAGGAAAAATCACCCATAAAAGCTATGTATTCAAATGCTTATGCTTAACTTTATCACCATGGCAAATATTAGTTATTTCCCAGTTTAGTTATATTAATGTACTGTATTTAAGCAACATGAGAGATATTTGGGGACAGACCCTGTAACTTTGATCCATGATCAGATGATGAGGGCAACACCCGAGTTGGCACCCCCTCTCCCAGCTTCCACACCAGTGGAAGAGCGTTTCACCCACAACATCAGATTTACCGTGCACCAGGTCCACATATATAGTGCATCTTCAGTGGAATTGGATTTCGAGCCTGAAACCCTCTGGCCCTGATGCTGAGAAATTACCACTAGATCACGGCAGCTTCACTTAGTTGACAAGATAGGACTCTATTTTAATATGGCAAATATTTTTAAGCTTTAATTGTGGGCATTGGACAGGGAGGCACTGTGTTCATCTCAAAATTCTCTGATCCCATCAGACTCAATTCCTTCCTTTGCTGTTACCAGCAAAGACTTGCTATGGCAATATACAAAATTAAGAGAAACAATTTAAAATTGCTGGATAGAATGCTTCTCTCATGGTCAGTACATTGCCTGGTAAACAGTCATTTTCTCTGACATCTTGGTCATTCTTCAGCCTGAAGGAAGAGCTACAAATGTAGTTGAATAGAAAGTTTTTAAAAATTACTTACTTTCTGTAAGATTTTTATTTTGCTTCGATATTTATAAATATAATGAACATATATATATATATATATAATTCTTTACTGGGTTACATATTGCACGGAAGCTGCAATGGGAATGCTAGTATATATATATTTGATAAATTGGAATCCGGTCTGCTTTGCTTTTCTTAAATTGTTTAGAATAAACACACTCAACTAGGTCAAATTGAACTTTATTAAAAGCCTCTTTAAAATGCTGAATTAACAAATTGTTATCAATATTGCACATTCGACCTAACCCGGAGATTTTCCATATTTCTTCGAAGTCCTTTTACTCCTATTAAACTTCTGTTCTTACGAGTGTAACCTCTACAGAAGAAGGAAGCTGTAATTAACTTTATGTTTAACAAAACAGTCTTTTGAAAATGTAATGTCTCAAAATTTGTCTTCACTCTATTATTTTACATATACAGTAACGATGCCATAGGAAATATTCATGGAAATAACTGTTTGAAAAAATCTTTGAATCGCTTTTCAGTTAGAGCTAAAAATTGAACAACAAAGTAGTTTATAATTTCAACTACTTTGTTGCTCAATTCTACAATGAGAATACAAAATACTGCATTTTTTAAATGTAATAGTTCATTCAAGTCCTAAATCATTTCAATGCAATTGATTTTCTAAACGCAGATACAACCGTAGACTTTCCTTAAATATTCAGATACATGGGTTTTTTTTACTTTAAGATATTATAAAATGATCACAGAAGTAAAACAATATTTCACATTTTTGAAAAGATTATGGCTAATTTCTTACATTTTCCTATTGACAACTTTTTTAATTCCTTCACAGAGTTTAGTAAATTTTCCTGAGAGTCATAATATATTTAGAATCCATGTGATTTTTGACAATCTAAACAATATAGTATTGCCTTCAGTGAAATTAAAATAGCTTTCACACCCTTTTAACTCTTCATGTTTTATTTGCAAATACATTTTTCATCTTTAAATTTCCTTGATATTAAGCCAAACGGTTACGAAATAAAAACTAAAAGAAAAAATTACTTATTTTCAAATCCCCTTTGTCTTGTATTCCTTCCTTTTCTTTCTTGTTAAAAACTCTCTTTCTCTTTGTCCTAGTAGTTTGCTGCTTCTCTAGATTTAGGACAACATTCTGTTCATTAGAGTCAATTTCTCTACATCTATCATTCATCCGAGGTCTTTCACCTGCATCAAATCAGAACAAAATACACAAAGTTCAAAGATTTATGAAACTTACATTAGGAGTTTAACAGACAAATACCTTTAATGCTTTCTCTCTCAAATTATTACATTAGTATTTTTAAAAAATCACCTTAGAAATACTTCATATTTCTAACTCAGAAATAACTTTCCATTTATTATAGATGATCTTTTATACATTAATTAAAATTATTCATTCATTATTCATTTGCATCTGGATCATGATGACCCCTAGGCCCCATCGAACCCTCACCAGCCCAAATTAAAAGTATATGCAGTGAAAAGCATGTTACTCTGGTGTTGCCAAATGGCATCACAGGACTGGAAAGGGTTAAAAAAGTATTCACAACAGTGAGTTCATACATATGAATCCTATTTATCATCCTAAAGCACAGTATTGTCAGAAATAAAATACACTGCATAATGCAAGCTTGTGTATAGTTTAAGAAAAGAGCTTAATGTCTTAATAAGTATCTGATTAAAATGATAATACAACAAAGTAAAATAAGAATGTATAACAAGCCTCAAATCATTCTTAGGTTAAAAAGCTGTACATAATTTTATTTGATTTATTATGGATAACAGGAATAGATATCAATTAGAATAAGACTTTCCTTACTTCTTCACATCAGAATTCTAAAAAGCAACTCCAATGCAAAACAGTAAATAGCAAATAAATTATGTAAAGAACAAGTACATGCAATGATACTGAGAACTTTCTTTTCCATATAAGAACACATCCACCTCACTGCTAAAAAAATGTCATGGATTTTGCAAAGCTGAATGAAGAAAACATTCAGAACCTATCACAGAGGTTTACAATACTTCACTCAAGAGTTCTATCAAATTCTAAATGTGACTAAAAATTTTTTTGTGGTCGTATTTTTTTACTTTTAGAGCTTTAAAATTAATTAACATATAATCTATAAGTGAAATTTAAAAATAATTATAAAGAATATTACATTATTACAATTTTAGACTCGTTATTCCATTATGTTAAAATACTGACAAAAATATGTTGCCAGTTCTTGGAACTCAAAAATTATTCCACAAATTCTCAATTATTATTCCATAAAATGCCTAAAAGTTGTATGTTAGACACATATTTCCAAATGTTCCAAACAATAAATAAAAATAAATACAACTCACACATTCTAAAATACTGACTCGTTAATTTAAATTAAGAAAGCAATACATAAACTGTACCTTAGATTTAAAATTTTCTGCCCCAACATAAAGAAAACAGTTCGTTTTCAAGACAAAGAGATCACATTTGAAAGAATTTGGTAAGACATAATCATTTAGTTTAATTAGTTTTTCTGTTTCTTAAGAGATATCTAATGTTTATTTTCAATTCAGCATTTTTTTTAAAGAATAGTTTACGTAGAGAACATGTCACTTTTCTTCAGCTCAAAATTCTTTCAAAATGAGAATATTTTTTTAACTACCCAGAAACTGAATATGTCATATACCTATAATTGCTGCTTTTGTTTAGGTAAGCAGTCCTGTAATAAACACAAGAATTGTAGGACATATATGACAAGTATTCTGAATGGAAAAATCGCCAGTGTTCTAATAAATGAAACAGAAATAAATATTCCCTTGATAGGCAGAATAAAATCAAAATTAAAGAAATTTCAAATTATCCTGTAATTCAGACCCAACACAATTATAAATGCAGCTTAGTGTTGTTATTATCAACAGGAAATGCAAGATAATTTTTTTTTTACTCTTAAGTAAGGAAAGTTTCATTACAATTCACAATCTTATTTTCCCATATTTTAACAATTTTAAATTTGCAAATGAATTAAAAATACCAGAAGCATAAATCTTTGTTTCACAAAAATTACTTTTTTTTTATGAAATCAAAAGACAACAAGTAGGGCTGAACTGAGGGAGAGAAAAAAAGATGGAGAGGTGGAGCAAAGTTGTTGTGCAAAGTCTTTTAATAAAAAGTTTTGAACAAAATTTATTGATAAACATGTTGCTATTAAATTTCATCCCACAAACTGGTATGGCACATGTTAACCATAACGAGTTTTAATTCAATCATGTTCAGATCATATATTGCATAAAACAAAAGAAAAGTGTCTTTTATTTACTAAACTGTTATTATAACTCAAATAAAATTACACAAAATAAATCATACGAAATTTATATTCTATTTTCATAAAAGTTTTAATCAAAACCATGTATTAATAATATCCTCATATGCAAGCTTCTTGGCTAACCTAGAATGATTTTCTGATACAATGCACCAATTGAAATTATTTAAAGGAATCATAAGGGAAGTTTTGGAGATTTTTACCTATGGATTGCTATAAAAGCTGAAAACTTTGAGAATTTGCTAGACTTGTATGTTTATACTGATTAGATTAACTGTATAAATGAAAGGTAGAAAACAAGCAGTTTCAAGTGAACTCCACTAGATGGGATTCCAACATTATTAGTTTTTACTAACTAAATTGCAAATTTGAATTTCAGATCAGACTTTGTTACCACAAATTTTTCTAAATGATCTGCAAACATCATTATACAATTTAAAATAAATAATGCATAATATTTTTTATTATTTAATGACAACAAATTTTTATAAAGTATATTTAAAAAGTCAATCATATTTTAATGATCCTTTCAAAATCGTTTTAAATTTCAACATTTTCACCCAATACTGTAAAAAGACAACACCTGTCTTCTGATTATCAATGGTTTGTAAATGATGCACAGCAACTTTCATAACTTTCCGAATTAAATTAGTAAAAATATAAAATTAGTATCAATATAAAATTAGCATAAATATATATATATAAAAAAAAAACTCTTCAGAATATACATAAACAGAAGCGAGAAACGTACCTGATAATTCTAAGTTTTCAACACTTCCAATTTCAGCAGCTTTTACCATCATTATGCTCTTTCTTTTACGCAGATGATATCTCTTCACAGCTAAGGAAACTCGTTTTTTGTAAGAAATAGAGATTTTTCTGCTTGAATATTGATTTTGTTTCTGTCCTTCCATTTTGCAGTTAGATGACACACCAACTTCAAAACTATTTATGCAACGATTTTCCTTTTCTGACATTGTATCAGAAACAGGTGACGAATTTTTAGAAGTATATGAAAGAATTCTGGACTGCAGATATTTCTTGTGAACAGTTATTTCTGCCTTGAGGTTAAGAGATTTTAGAGGTAAAAAAAATATATCTTCACTTGCTCTGGCAATACAATATTTCAAAACAGATTCCAATATCGGCCATAAATCATATAAATATACTTCATTCCTGTTTAGCAACCCTCTTAAAAAACTGATGAATTCATACAACTTCAAAGCTAAATTTCTTCTCTCTTCAGGTGATTCTTTAACATACTGATTCATATATTTTATTAAAGATTTATCAGAACAAGAATTAACTTCTTGGGCATTCATTTTCTCATATAAAATATTTACAGGTTCCTGGTGCGTGAATTTCAACAAATATTCTGGAATTTTCTTTAAAATGTCACTCTCGATTATGCAAATCTGCTTCTTTGGAATGTAGTTTATATTTGAAACACTAGATTCTCTGAATGGATGGGAAGTTTCCCAGTTCTTCCCAAGAGTTAATATTTTGAATTTTTGAGCAGGTTTCATCTAAAAAGAAAAATTCCATGGACATATAAATTAAACCAGAGTTAAATTTTTAAATGCAATGATGTGGCATTATTGAGAAACTGTCGATCTTTGTGAATTAAAAGTAGAATGAAAATGTTTTGCAGATTAACCAGACGATTCTTTCACAGTAATGAATGGATTTATGAAAATAAATAAAAAAACTATCTATCACCTACCCAGAATAAAAATGAATTTACCTACTGAAGGAGAAATTTTGAAATATTAACAATGTACACACAACTATTCAGTGTCATAGTTTGATTTTTTAAAATTCTTTTATATTTTGTGAACCATATGATCAATTACTTTAAGGAAAATTATAAAAGAAGTATTTGAGCATCATTCATTTTTGTATTGGATAAAAGTTTCAAATTGATCAGATGATGACATAATCTGACAACACCTGCAAGGTATTAAATCCCAAATACTTTTTTCCAAGCATGGGTGCCACTCTTCAAAATTTGCAAGACGGAATTTTTTTTAGAAAAAATTAACACGGTCTAGCGTTTTTTACCAGAATTAAAAGAAAAAACTCTATATAAATATTACCCCATAAACCAAGGAAATACACTGACGGAAAAAAAATCCCAACACCAAGAAAAAATTATTGTAGAGTAATGAAATTTCGGCGATGCATTTGTCTAGGTAGCAAATTGAATTGATTAAAGTTTCAAGATCACAGGCTAATGTAAGCGCGAGAAGAGCCATTTCAAATGTGAAATGCAGGTACATTAATAACCGTAATGCACTACACAAAGGAAACTCTCTCAGCCAGGTGACATGCAGACCAGTTTACACCCCAAAAGCTCCCGCCTTTAAAATGGCGAGCATATATTTCCGTGCAATAAAGTGCTTAACAATTTTATAAACGTTAAAAAAATTTTCAGAAAAAGTTAAAGCGATTAATAATTAAGTTGATTATTACAAAAAGAAAAATTGAGATATTTAATAAAACTATAAAAAAAATCCGTTGAGAATTTAAAAGTTCCACAAGACAAGAAAGAAACTTCGGTGGTGAAAATATAAATTATTTAAAAGTACTGACAAAGCCGAAAAATGATGTAATTGCATTTTTGCAATCTAACAGAACACAAAGGAAAAACGTTAACAAATACATTCGAAGCGGAAGCCAGATTCAAAGTTACATTTTCCCGCTCTCCTCCGTTTGGTAACGCTGTGCAGTGCACTAAAACCCCCCGATAATAGGGGGATTTTCCGTTAGTTCCAGCGCATGCGCAAAAGATTATGACTCGGTCATCTGGAGATGCTAGTTGCAGACGTCGGAGTTCAGCCTTCATCGGGATGTGACGTCATTACTGACTTATTTCACAACGGTCATGAAACGCAAGGAAATAAAAATCCATCAAAATTTTTTGGGAGTGGAAAACGGAATTTTGTTCACCGATTTTTTTACCGAGACGGAATTCTGTCGGCCGAATTTTTAAAAAGACGGAATTCCGTCCTCAGGACTGAAGAGTGGCACCCATGTTCCAAGTTACAATTTCTTTCAAATTGTTTTTAAAACTTAACTCAAATATTATCATTTATATTTTTTTAGTTTTATGTCTTTCAATGTAATTATTAGTTTTGTGCCAAAAATCATATGATAAATAAATGCAAAATAAATAATTAGAAAGTGGAGAATGGGCAAAAAACTAGCACATATGAAGTTAACACACTGACTCCTGACTCTGTAATTAACAGACCCATAAAATGACCATATACCAACACATGGGGGGAGGGGGATTAAAAAAACATTTTCAACATTTTTAGATAATAAAGATAGTCTGTGAAGAAAATCTTTTATCAACATTAATGAACACCACACACAATAGAAAATTATAAAAACAGTTTGCAAAAAAAAGTCTTTTCTGGAGTGACATTTTGAAAAACAGGCCTGTATATGAGATAAAATGCTTGAATACAGATTGTTTCTCTTGCATTGAATTTTCCATAGTATCAACATTTTAATAATTGAAATGACCAAGAAAAGTGTTACAATTATTTTTAAAAAATCTATACTTATAAAAGGCAATGTTTGTGTGCGTGTGTGTGTTTGCTCTGGCCATGTCCAAAGACTAGATCATCACTTACACAGTGAAATTTGGTACACAGGTAGTCGTGAATGGTGACTGAATGCACCTCGGGTAGAAATTTTAAATTTTAATCTAGAAATTTTTTTATTTAATGTTTTCTGTTGTTTTGGTTGATTTTTTGCACTAATTTGTCAATAGAATGGTTTCGAATAATTGTATGGCAAAAATAGATAGACCATCGGAAGAACAGCGATTTCGTTTAATGAAGTTAGTTTTGAATTTCTAACGTAATTTACTGAATTTTGAGAAATTTTTTAAAAAATAGTCGTTTCACACCTAATTTTAGTTTTGTTTTTAAATTTGTTGCATCCAACTTTCTAATAACACTATTATTTTCAATTTTTTCAGCTTATAACTAGACGGTTCTCTGATTTAAAACAAAACGTTAAAATATCTTCCGTTTTTTTTAAATAAATTATTCCTGGGCAGATGAAGTTATTTTTGTCGAGTAAATTTCTTCAGCGATAGCCTTCGAACGCAGCTTCAATTTGATTGGATGAAGGGTCAGGTGAGCCATAACCTTCGGAGCTTTTAGTCATGTTCTAAGAATTTTTTCATTTTGTTGAAGTCCTGATTCCACGGCAACAATTTTTTATATTGTTTTGGATTAATGTACTCTTACTGTTTTTCTACATGTTATACGGAAAAATAAGCGGAAAATCTATAATGTGTATCTTTGTTTTGAAAACTTTTCGTGTCATTGTGCATTTTTTTATTTTGTTGAAGTCTGATTCCATCGGCATCGCGTGCTGCTTGCTAGTTATAAATATATCCAAAAAATTAAATCAAAGAATTCCAATTGCTTTAATCTTCATGTTGACTGAATGCCTAATTCAACATTGCTGCATGACTGATGCTTTATAGGAATCACGCAAGTAGCCATCTGCCACATTTCATCACATTCTCTAGCAAACAGGTGAAGCAGCTGTTGCATTGGTATCAAATCTGAAGCTGAATTAGTTGACTGTCTTACAGGAAAAAGCACACTAACAAAACGTTCATGTGTTCTAAAACACAGTTGTTCTGATCCTGTGCTTGAAAGTGTCAGTTTTGCTTCTGCTTTGATTAGCAATAATGTGTATCACCTTTCATTGATTTTTGTTTTGATTCAGGAGTCATATTCTCATGTCTCATCTCTTATGAAGATATGACACAAAAATTCATCTTCCTTGTTACAGAGAACAAAACAATTTTAACACGCTAGCTCAGTCATGATGCTGTACACCATGTTCAGGACACTATATCTAATTAGATGACTCCTTCTCTGCCATAAGTTGACAGATGGTACAGGAGAGTATCTAATTAGACAGAAATCAAATCTCTACTATCACGAGCTGGATGGAATGGCAGCTTAACAAGTTTAAGTACTTATTGCGTTCTCGCAGTTCAGAACCACAGACAGACACAATTTTTTTTTTATGTGTAATTTCTCAGATACAATTTAAAACAAAAGTGATTTTCAGATTTGCAGGAATTCTGCTGGCAACTTGGAAATAGTGAATCTCCTATTTGTGTGAATTTCAGTGCCAACATCAGCATTGTCGAGGCAACCAGAACTTGATCCATCATGGACATTTTCACGCTTACTTCAATCTGGTAAGGAACCCACAACTTCAGTGTTTTTTAATGTTAGAAGCAGATGACTGATTGCATTTGATAGTCAGCAGGGACACTGACTTTCCTGAAACATTTGATTTTCAATTGATGGATCCAGACTGATGATGTTAAAGCAAATGGTGCCGATTCTACAAAGAATGCCAGGAGCTTCTGCAAGCTTACTCATCTTCATGCAATTGAAATTTTGAGCAGTATAAATAAAAGGACATAACTTATAAGGATTATTTTTTAAGTAATGATGCAAGAAGAATACTAGACTTAAGTTTTAATTTGAAAGAATCAAAAATTAAACCAAAAGAAAAGAGAAATGTTAAAAACAGAGTTCTCAACTTTTGGAAATGTGGGCATGTTAGAACTAAAAAAGAACCATTAAGATTGTGAATATAGTATGGTTACTATTAATTTAATAACCTGTGGTAGTTTACAGAACTGGGAGGTTATATGTTAATCAACTCAAACTTCAGCATGTAGGAGGTTTGTATTATTTATATCGATTGAACTAAAAGTATTACATTGCAACATCACCATAAAGAAACCTTATATGACCGAGTATCGCCTTTGTATTTAATACAGTGTTGCTAATATATTATTTAACTACATTAAATAAATTTATTTTAGTTGCAAAATACCAATTCAGATTTTTTCTAAAAACCAACCACCACGAATAGAGCACCAGAATTCTTTAATTTACCTAATTTCTAAAACTAATTTGGCCATTTTTTAACCTGTTTTGAGTTTTTTTTTTTAAAAAAGCCAGTTATATCAAACAAAAAAATTGAAAAATGGCTAATCAAACAAAATAAAATGATTTTCGGTTTTAACCGTAGGTTTTTTTCCGCCCTTAATCAATCCCTCCTAAATACAGTATTTAGAGGGGTTGCCCTAATTTGTGCTTTAGTGTATTTTCTAGAGGGGTTAAAATGGAAACAAGAAAAAACTGCCTTTGTGAAACTTTTCACTTTAAACGACAAAGGTTTTTCAGTGTCCAATATTTGTTCAATAATTTTATTTACGTCATCATGTTTAGTTATATTAACATCCCATTTTGAAGCACCATGACTATTTTAGGGTGCACTCTTAATTTTGAGCCTCAGTCAGATGACGAGACAACACCTTGAGCTGGCACCCCATCTCCAAACTTCCGACCACACCAATGCTAGGATGTTTGGCCCCATACGTATGATTTTACATGCAACAGGCCTCAATAATGATGGATCTTCAGTGAATCGGGTTTTGAACCTGGAACCCTCCGCCCGCCAAGACCACTAGGCCAAGCAACCATTTCTAAGTCATGATAAAAAAAATTTAAAAACATTTACAAAAAAGCATCCAACTGTTTTACAATGCCCACTTGACGTCTCTTCATATGCCATACATCCTATGGCTAACAGGCTCCATCTATTTGCAAATTGCAATGATCCTCTGATAAAAAAAAAAAAAAAGTTTTTAAAATTATAAATATTGAATTTTTTCTTTTTTATATCCCTCTCCTTACTTTTTTCAGAAGTTGACCCATTTTAAGGGAATTTGCATTTTTTATTTTAAATTAGCGAATTAAAACCTATACACTAAAGATATTAGTTTTAAAAACTAGCACTTCTATCTCTACCCAAATTGCTTGTTATCTATAGCTTTGGCAGTTAATTTGTACTTTATTCTTTAAAACGTTATTGAAAAGGATCTTACATTAAACACAAAATTATGATAACAAGAGTGTAACTTTCATCACTTTTGTTTTAAATATTTCAATGATATTTACATTTAGATTTAAAAGATAAATATTTTTTCTTCAAGCTTCATTTTAAAATCATTATATAATTGAAAATATTCATATTCAAAATTTAACTTTTATGTTCAAATCATTTGCTAACAATAATTCTGTTGTATGAGTTACTTATTTACTTCCAAATAAAAAAAAAATGTTGAAAGCAAAATATATTTATTTATTCATAGAAAGTCCCATCAATCTGGTATACTTAAAAACATTGCAAAGGCAAAAAATGCTTTAGAAATTATTTTATTCCAGATAATAAGAAATAATGCATGTAGTTAAAAAAAAAACATAATGACCCTAATAGTGTTGCAGGCAAAAATAATAGATCTGATGACACTGTTAGGAACTTTCATTATACACTCTGGTATAACAACAAATCTTTCCTTTCTCTTCCCCCCCACGCCTAGCACTTCAAAAACCAAGGCCATATGCACATATCATCATTAGCTTCGAAAAATGCTAAGCATTCCTAACGAGGAACTGTTTCAATCTGATATTTTGTAATCAAGTTCATCATATCACCCACCAAAAACGAACGAGATTGAAGCGATACTGTCTGTATCAGTTGAGTCCAGAAGATGATACATAAGTATCAAGTTGATACAGTATCACCCAACCCTAAATCTGATGGTAATATGTAGTAGCCCGGCCATGACAGAGTAACGCCTTATACGCAGTCACACATGTTAGTTGGTCAGAAGCCCTTTCTCTACTTAGTATAACTCTATTATACCGCATGAAGTAAAAAAATGAAAGAAACACTGGCAATATTTAAACCGAAAGTCATTGAATGGAGCTGTTCAAACACTTTCACGCAATATATATATAATATAATATATATACGAGACATGACAGGCTTGGAACAAAAAAAGCTGAACTTCAAAATGAAGCCAAACATAAACTCCAAAAAAGTAAAATAAGATTATTAATTGAACAATAAATGAATAAATTTAAACAAAAGTGTTTGAGATATGAAAATATTGTAGAATTATTTAAAAGAAAATTAATGGATGAAAATGAACTCAGAAAAAGTTTTGTTAAAATAAAACTATATAAAATTATCTCACTAAAAAATATGGCCATGTAAAACTTTTTTTGACTATACATAATTATTAAAACTTTTGTTTCTCACTTTGAGTAACAGTTCAAGTTTCTTTATGTCAGTCTGCTATTTTTCCATTTTCTAAATTTTGCTTTCTTCTTTGATTGTGGGTTTTCTTTATTTTTTCTCATTGCTATTTCTTACCATCAAAGTGACTAGTACCATTTACCTGATAACCATAAATTTGTGCACACGCATTTACTATCAATATATCACGTAAAATTTTTTTCTAAAATATTCAACAGCAGACTGCTCTTGTTCATCATTTTGTATTTAAGACTCTGAATTGAAAAATATGTTTCAATATATATTCTTCCTGATCTTTTATCTATCATCAGACATTATTTGAATGTGCAACTAGCACAGTTTTTGTTTCGCGTGCTTTTCCAAGTCTTTTGTGTGTGCAATCCCCAACGATTACTAAAAAATTTTATTGCAGATTTATCGATCCGCAAGAATGACAAAATTCGATGCTAAAACTTGAAATTTCGCTGTACAAATGTGTTATGTCTGTGTTGATAGACAAACGTTAGGAAGCAAAACTAACAGAAAAGAAATCGAAATAACTAACAAAAAATGAAGAAAAGAATGTTAGAACGCAAAATAAAATGGCTTCCTTCACGGAGAGCTCAAACTTTTTTTCTCACTAAATTGATCGAGAAATTGCGGATGATCTCATCCAATCAAAATTGAATGAATTGTGATTGATGAAATGAAAGACGATTGACTAAACGAGAAAGAAAAGAATACAACCTTTCAGGCATTCCTCCCAATGCTAAACTTTGACCCCAAAGAGCAAGGCAAATGCCGATACATAACTTCTGCAGGATTACGCAATCTTTATGAATTCAAACTCTTTCACCTCACAGCTATAAGCAAAATTTTCACATGGTGACAGCTTTTTTGTTTGTGAGCACCTCCCAACACATTAACAAAATTTTAATGCAGATTTGCATCGATCCCAAGAATGATCAAATTCGATGCAGAAAAAGCGGAAATGTGTCATGTCTGTATATATAAAATGCTTATGTGGACATAAACGCGGGTGAATTTCTGAATTGCTGTTTGGCAACAGCTCACAAGTTTGGATTGTTTACTCAACTCATTAGTTTACATCAACGGAAAGTTTGAGACAACAGAATTTTTTCAACTTCAACTACTATTAAGGAAATTTTTTTAGGTAGTTTGAAAAAAATGAGTTAAAGTCTTGCAGTTTCTATAAGACAAATGAATGAATGTCTCTTTAATATGTCCTTTTATCTAAAAGGTTTTGATATGGGCTATTTCATCTCAAGGCAACTCAAAATATGAGTTTTAAAAACAAATAACTAAACAGAAAAAAAGTTGCATCCTTCTTGACTAAATTATAACTGAAGTGAGTATACATGTGGGAAAGCTTTTTGAGCAACATTTCATTTAAAAGCGTACAAGTTTAAGATTTTTGCAGAAAAACAAAAATTTTGAAAAATGCTATGTTTATCAATTTTAAAAAGCTGAAAGTAAATAATTATTATGGTTTTTATTTTGAATACTTAAGGCTTGTTTCGTAGAATTTAAAAAATGCCTTTTCCCAAGAGATGGCGCTGAAGTTTACTAGGCTGTGACGTCATCTTTTTCATCAAATTTTCAGCCTTTTTGCCAAGAAGGAAATAAATGGTACTTTCTGGCACCTGAAAATAACTCTAGGGTTCCCTACCCTCATAAAAAAAACCGCAAGGACAGTTCTTTCACATTACAAAAAGAGTTTCATATTACAAAAAGAGGAGAATCCCTCCGCCTTAGGGTACGGCAAGAGGGTCGGGCTCTGGTTTAAGAGCAGGTCAGCCAAATTCTCGTTTTGTCAGAAAATTGTTTGAGAAATTTTTCTGCAGCTAGTTTTTCAGTCCATCATAATGTTTCAATAACAGTATTTTATGCTTCTAGAATGACAATGTGCTGAATTAAAATTTAAATCAATAATATTAGCCTTCCTTGTTTAGAATTTCGTGTTATTTAAAAGCAATAACAAGCAATCTAGAACCAAAAAAAATCAAATTAGCTTTTCTGCAATCAAACCACTAAAAAGCTTAATAATTGGCTAAAAACCAAAATAAAACTCACTTGGGAGGGGGAGGGGGCTTAACAAAAATATATAATTGCATTCCGCACACCTCTGAAATTATTGAAGAGCTTCTCTTGATTTAATTCTCATGCCAAGGCTCCACACCTCTTAACATAACCCAAATTTCTTTTATCTTTACGATAATATTTGTAAGATACACTTATATGATCAAAAGTATCCAGACACTTTCGGATTTTCACACTTTTTAGAGCTTCTCAGGAAAGACTAGACCAACTGCCCTTAAACTTCGTCCATGTAAAAAATAGACTAATTCATATTTTACTGTGAAAATTCGATCACGAGGGCATTTAAGGTATCCGACTGTGTTCGGAGACATTCTTTTGAAAAATAACTTATACATATTTTTTAATGTTATTTTTCAACTGCATATGTTTTAAAACTATGAAAATATTGTAAAATTAGGCTTTCAAAATAAGAAGGCTGATAATGGTTTACAAATTTCTTCAATGGTTTAATTTGCTGTGCATATTGCTTACATGGATTTTTGTAAAAATAGCAAGTTTATTCTGGTAAATAAACTTGCTAACTAATGGTTTTTCTTTAAAAATCCCATATTTTTTCGCATTTTTTTTGCTTATAATATACAAATTTTTCCGCGAAATAATACGAAACTTATATAATTTATAGAATACTTGACAATGTGTTAGAGAATTATTCCATTAAAATTTGAAGTTCATGCTAATATAGTATCACAATTTTCTTCTGCAATATTTTGCGAAAGCACTTATATCTCTATATGAACATTTTGGAGTAACTTCCATATTGCAAAGTTTCATCCAGTTATGTATATTAAATCATAATAATTATAATATTAATCAATGCGATGAACGTAAAATCAAAAGTTATCATACTCTAATAGGTTTTCCTCATTTTAAAAAAGATTATTTTGACTATAGAGAATATATTTTTTGAACTTCAACCCTAAATAATTTAGACGTTGGAGAGGTGGAGGAAAGTTTCACGTCTATAAGGCGCGTGGCTAGTTATGACGTATGACGCTTATCTATTGGTTTTGCAATAAAGAACCTTTTAGGTGTGCACTTATTTGGCACACAAATAATATGACCTGCACATCCTATCCTGTGTAATTTTATAAATTTAATAACATAAGTATAGTTCAAACACTTACACAGCTCATGGTTATATATTCTTAGCCACCATTCCACACATCATCCAACTCTATTACATCCAAATACTTTTTAAATTTTTTCTTTCAAAAGTTGCTAAAAGTGTTATTTATTTAATTATTTTTTTCTCCGGGTCATAGCTTAAGTATCTAAAACATAAGGTTCCCGCCAGTATAAATATAGAAAAATTTTTTTAAAGAAAGATCAGAATGAAGGCGAAAATATAAACAATATATTTTTCCACTACTTTTTTTTAGACAGATTCATCTATATTTGCAAAACTGGAGTGACATTTCATACGAATTAAAATTTGAGATAAAGGATTTTTCAGAACTTATTTTTAATAAAATTAAATCTACTTAAGTTTCTATTTAGTATTGTTGATTGCGGATAAGTAAAAAATAAGAAATATTTTCAAGTCGGGACAAAAAAAATGACAAGAAACTGTATTTTTCAAACAGCCGCTGATGTTAAAGGCGTAGGACTACTTTACTCGCGTGACTCTTTTGTTTCTCGGTTTCTATTTGTTACTCGCGATAGTCTTTTGTTTCTCGAAGTTACTCGCGATACTCTTGTTTCTCGAAGTTACTCGCGATACTCTTGTTTCTCGAAGTTACTGGTGATTCTCTTTTGTTTCTCGAAGTTACACTCTATTTTCTTTTATTTCTCAAAGTTACTCTCAATTCTCTTTGGTTTTTCTGAAATGCTAATGTATGTTAAATTGTCGAAATAAAATGAAACTAAGGTTACAATGAAAATTGTTTTATTTCTTCATAAAATATATTACACTGTCAATTCTTTTGTTTTGAATTCTAAGTAATCAAAAATCTTGATAAAAAATCAGGATACATACGTGCAAAAACCATGAGCAACATGTTTTCTTTGTGATTTATTTTCGATAGATTAATCTGCATTTATAACATTTGAGTGTCAATATTTCATATGTTAGAAAAGTTGGGATAAAGGAACTTTTTAAAGTTAATTTTTTTAAAGCTACTTTGTAAATTTTTTTTTTGTTACTTCCTTTAAAAAAAACAGAACCCGAGGTGGCCTGGTGGTAGAGGCTTGGCTTCTGGGCCGGATGGTACCAGATTCGAAACCTGATTCCATCTAAGAACCGCAATATATGTGGACCTAGTGTAATCTGGTCAACGAACGAATCGATGGTCAAACGTCCTATCATTGATGTGGTGCTGAAGTTCGGAGAGGAAGGTATCGTCCTCGTCATCTGACCACGGTTCAGAAGCGTCCCGATGTGGCCCTCCTGTTGTTTCAAAATGGAACGCAAATATATTAAATAAACTAAACTAATAAAACAGTTAATACAATAAGAGTCAATCTGAATTTCTGGATGAACGAGGATTCAAGGAGTTTCGAAGTTATATTATGGATTATATTGCATTTATCTCCTAACGGATGCAGATGACAAAGAATTGCCATTCCTATTTCAGATGTGCTAACCATACCAGCTTCGTCCTTTTAACCTACGACTGAATTAAGAGATTTAAAATTTTGCACTATCGAGGGCAGTACAGTGTTTTGATGTTTTCAAAATTAATTTCTTGTCAATTGATTAATTTAATCAAATTTTGATTCCATATGAGTACACATACGCGGCACGTCATCGCTCCTCCTATCTCGGGTTGAAGTTCAAAAAATGTATAACTCCAATAAGTATCCTATTGTCAAAATAATATTTCTTAAATAGGAAAAACTATTTGAGTACGCTTAATTTTGACGATTGAGAATCTATCACAATTTTTAACGACCTAAGTAATAATTTTGTATGTAATATTCGTTGAATTTGAATAAAAAGTAATAAAATTGTTAACATCCTGAATAATAATAGAAGAAATTATGATACTACATTTTTCTAAAATGAATTATTGCATTATATGAGAGTGCAACTGATTGGAACTAGCTCAGTTTTTATTTGAAAGTCACATCAACTGGGAAAACTAAAATTACCTTAGCTCTTAATTGTATAACTGCTTACGAGTTATTAATTACATTTCGGAATATATCAAATTATCTAACAAATATTGTTTCAATAATAGCCAATAAAATCGCGCTGAGGCACAACCGACGATTGTGGCTGTGGTGTGGAGACCCACGTAAATACAAACAGAAGCCCTTTTTCACAACAATGAAACCAGGATCAATTACTTTCAAGCATACACATCCCAGAAAAAAGCAAGTCCCTTTTCAGCGTTGACCCCATGTGGTTAAACAGTGTTTCTATATTTTAAATTGGCGAAGGGAAATCTAGTAGGGACCAAACCGTCAAGTGAAAAAACTGCCAAACCTGAAAATTTCACTTCTTCGCTGATTCGACTGAATCAGATGCAGTGCCCCCTAGCGAACAAAAAGAGTATTTTAATGATTTCAATATATTTATTCGGTTTATAATTATAATGAAGTATCAATGCAAACAAAATACTGCAACAAATTGGGGGAAAAAGTACTTTGTAGATCTCCACAGAGTGTCAAAGTAGTTAAA
Organism: Araneus ventricosus; assembly: GCA_013235015.1. Lineage (NCBI taxonomy): Eukaryota > Metazoa > Arthropoda > Arachnida > Araneae > Araneidae > Araneus > Araneus ventricosus. The sequence continues at coordinate 664,615 of BGPR01000137.1, read as the reverse complement.
CGTTTTTTTCCAAAAAGAAATATACATTCGTAATTATTAAGTGTATCCATCTTTGCATATTTATTCTGACCTTCGTATAATTTTTATACAGAAACGGCTTTCAACTTATTGTAGAATAATATTTCTGTAACAATCATATGAAATTTTGTAATCATCAACAAATTTTTTCTACCCCAAAAGATGGGTTCGGTGGAGCCCTTCGCTTCATTTTTTCGCGAAGACAGCCTTAATATTACCATGTTTCAAACCACCTATCTCCCTAATATGTCCTTACTTAGCTAGAATTGTTGAATGGGTTATATCATCTCTCAACTCAATTTTCTGAGGTTTGAAACATAAATGGTTACTCGGAGAAAAACGTTATATCTTCCCTGACTAAATAATAATTGAAGTGAGTGTATATACACATGCAGAAGCTTTTCTGAGCAAAATCTCATTGAAAAAGGGCATGTTTAAAATTTTGCTGCAAAAACCAAGAATTTTAGATATTTTTAAAAAAAGGCCATTTCATTTATTTTATAAAAGTAAATAATTATTATGGGTTATACTTTTGAATAGTGATTATGAGCATGTTTAAAGCCATTTGCCACCTTAAACTGTCTTTTTTTAGCTAAAAGTTTGTAAAATAGGTTAAATCATCTCTCGTTAAATTTTATGAGGTTTAACACATAAATAACTGCCCAGAGAGAAGTTATAACTTTCGTGGCTAAATAATTATTGGAATGAGTGTGCATACATATAGGGGAGCTTTTCTGAGCAACATTTCATTAAAAGGAGGACGTATTTAAAATTTTGAAAAAAGGCCATCTTATCAATTGTAAAAAGCTAAAAGTAAATCATTATTATGGGCTTTACTTTTGAATAGTTAATGTGAACATGTTACAAGCCACTTTTCCCCTTAAATTGTTCATTTTTAGCTAAAAGGTTGTAAAATGGGTTATATCACCTCTTGATAACTCAAATTTTCCGAGGTTTAACTCAGAGAGAAAAGTTACAACTTCCTCGGCTAAATAATAATTGGAGTGAGTGTGTATACATGTATTGAAGCTTTTCTGAGCAACATTTCATTGAAAAGAGGCCATATTTAGAAGTTTGTTGGAATGAAGTTAGGGCTAAAAAAAAAAAACTGTAGAAGAAATATTCAATTGTGTACCAAGATGTTTTAAATGACTGATTTTTGAGTGATGTAAATAAATTTGATTTTTAAACATCTTATAATTATATATTTTAGCATTCAAATTTCCTTCTAACATTTACATATATATATCTCCGTGTTAACAGAAAATTTTAATTTTAGAAATTGATGATTCAGTTTTTAGTAATTAACGAAAAATTAATGTTAGCAGTTCATGCTATTTTGAATAATTTAAATTCATGTTAAATAACTAATGTACTTATAATTTCCTATTACTAGCAGAAACTCGTAACTGTATCTCGAGCAAGCTGCGATCATGTAGTGATCCCAGAAGAATTACAACACGATTCTTGGGGATTGACAAGCAGAGGGAGTAAGGGGTGTAACCCTGTAGTATTTTAAATCTTAAGAAACATCGTATAATTATTGAATATATTCTATGTCTGCCCGGCACTAATGTACCTGTAGAAAGGGTCTTTTTTCTTATGAATACGTTGTGGATGAGCTAGAAAACACAGTTGCAAGTCACAGTATATAAAGCAATGTTAATTACCAAAATAAATTTTAAGAAATCCTGCCAAGAATTTCATTCTTTTTTGAAATCAATACCAATATACTAAAACAAAAATATGTTCTTCAGGAAAATGCAAGATCACATGAATTAATTATTTTTACAAAAATAAATGGTTACTTTAAGCATAACTGACTTAAGGGTACGAAATTTATAACATTTTCATACTGTGTATCTGCAAACTCGCAACAGAATTTGAATTGCTTCTACATTAATGATAGTATCTAGTTGAAGAAATGAGTAAGAAATAGAAAACTGTCTTGAAGGATTATTTTTTTCTGAATCTCTTTTAAACATTAGACATAAAAAATGCGGCATAAAATGTTTAACTCAATCCTTAAAAACTAAGTGCCTTTCTCAACAATCTTACTAAAAAATCACCAATTAAATTTCATTAGAAAATTAATTTTTAAGTTTTTTTTCAAACGGGCAGAGAATACATTAATAATTTTCAATAAAAAATAAATAAAATTATGGCCCTTTGTAGACACAAGAAATTAATAACTCGACAATATGAAATCCATTACAAATTTTTAAAAAACAATCTAGACATATGCCTTTCTTTCAATCAAAATAAAAAAAATGCATATTAACTTTTGTGAATTTGTTAAATTCACTAATATTTAAGTGAATTTCACTTCAAAACAAAAAGTATTTAAAATATCATACCTGTTTTGAGTAAGGTAAAATTAGCCTTTCAAAAGATGCATTTCTTGATGAACTGTCTGGTGGATAGGCAAACTGGAATTCCTTTATAAATATTGTTACCACATCATTATCTTCTAAGCAAACTTTATGTTTTATTTTGATGCCATTCACTAAGGTTAATGCTGATGGATGTAGTGGTTCTAAGTAAGCCTGAAGATAAATGTAGTTTAAATGACTTTAAATATACCGAGATTTGGCTACCTATATTCTATAAAAGAATCAAGTGTTAGTGCATACTTTCCCTTGACCTCCAATAGTTAAAACACAGTGTTCAGGGAAAATTCCATTGATGTAGATTCTTACAGTACAATATTCAGAGCTAAAAGAGGAGTAAAATTATTAAAATTCTAAAAACATAATGACTTCAATGCATAATTTCATTCCGAAGTTAAAACGATGTGTTAGTTTGATGCCATACAATTTTCTTTTCAAATTCTAAAATCTCACATCAAATAGAGGCTAGATTTATTTTAGACTTATCATAATGAAATTTACATAAGAGATTTAATTAAAAAATTTAAAATTACATGTCAACTAAATAAGAAACAGAGCAACTCATTTTATTCACATGCTTTCTCTTTTAATGAGAAATTTCTCAATTGCTTAGAAAAATATTTCGGGGGATAATAAAAATACAATAACGAAAAATAATTTCTTCACCATTCTTTATTTTTAAAGGTCTGCTTTTCAACAAAATTTCCGTTTTTACAGAAGCGAGAGGAAATAATAGTAACTATCCTTATAAATCCTTCAGCTAAGAGTTAAACTCACTAAACATTAAAAATGAATTTGGACTTCAAAGTGATAACTATCTGTGAAGAGTGAATAAATAGACAATAACAGTATGCATATAAAGTGCCTTTCTGGTACATGTTTTGAAGTGAAACCTGCTTAACATGGGAGTTAGATATATTCTCATATGGCACACAAAAATACATTCAAGTTTAGTTTCTTTAAGTGACCATTCTCTTAGAATATCAGCAATATTTGAGCTCACAAAATTCTAGCCTAAGTTGATAGATGTCTTTTGTTATTACACTTAGCCAGAACTTTGACTGGGCACTGAAATAAAAGTAATTATGAAATTAAGATTAAATGATAATGTAGCTTGTTACATGCTTTACATTCTTTGGGTAAGCAAGGTCGATGTGGGCGATAAAAAAAATGATAATGCAGGCCCTTAGATTTATATATGACAATTGAACTAACTCACTGTAAGGTTCTAAACTCTTAGGATGTTGGTCAAATTCAAAATACAGTATTTATAGATGTCAAAATAGCTCTTTAAAATCAAATCTTTATGAAATATATTATCATAATCAGGAAAAGTTATAGAAAAATGTGAAGAACTCATAGAAAGAACATAAATGAAAAACAATTCCAAATTAATTTTGAATTCATTTTCAGGACAATTTATAGATTATTCAACACTGGAACAGTAAAATTTATTGTTACTTATAAAACAATGTTACCTTCCAAACAGAAACCTTTTGTTCTTAATATTAAGATACAGTGAATCCTTAGTACCATCTTTTCTTAAGGAGTATAATCGTCCCTTCTCTAACATTTTCACCCTAAATAAGAATGCAAGATTATATGTCAAATAAGTAAATACAAACATATATAAGTAAATACATTAAAAGACTGATGAGCATTCAAAATATTATACGATACTTACTTAAAAAAAAAAAAAAAACTAGTTAAGAAAGAATGCATGCTTTCATAGATGCTATGATATCTTAATTCATGTTTGTTGATTTGTAAAATTTTCAGAATATCCAAACAATTAGCTGATAAGATTTGTGACAAATTTATCGTATGCATACACATTTTTAAAAAGTTCCTTTGCACTTGGCATTAAATTTACATTACTTTTGAACCGTGTATGTTTTTTTGACACAGAATGCAGCTTGTCTAGATCCATGTAGTTTAATTAAAAAATTCTTTAAAACAGTAATTCTTGAAATTCAACAAAAATATGAATGTTATCAAAAAGCTGGTAGGAAGGTGGAAAAAAAAATAAACTTGATTATCTATAAAAAAGTATTAAATTTCTTTTTTAAAAAATCAGATTTGTCACTTAATTTCTAATTGCCAATTCTCTGATTCTTTTGGGGGATGCACATTGAATTGCCATAGCAATTCAGACTCCACATTATTCAGTCAGTATTTACATGATTTTGCTAAAGTTTTGTTTGAAGCTCTACTGGCATTAATATTAAATATGATAACTTGGAACAAGTAATAAAAATAAGAATTATACAGAATTACTATCTTGCAGAAATACATTTAAAACATTTCATGATAGGTTGATTATTTTAAAAAACAAAAACATAAACAGTGTCATTAAGCCAGCTGGAAAGCAGTTATTTCACATGAGCAACAGTATGGGATGAAGTAGAAACTCATGGCAACTTATTTTCAAACTACATTATGGATAATTAGGAACAAGCTTCACAGTTCTGTGCCATTATGAGCTGAAAAGGACAACAATTTATAGACATGGTCATCTGATAAGGTTTTGAAACTTCATGAAAACTCTACAACACAAGGTGATAAAATAACAGTCCAATTTATCTTGACAAAATTAAAATTTTTAAAAAATGTAACTTTTATTAATTTTTATAGTAACCATAAAGAGACCCCCAACTCATCATATGACATTCGGTAAAGCTGAATGACTGGACTGCCACAAATGACAACATGGTTGCTGAGAACCATGCAAAATAGACCCCAATATGAGCAGCTCATTTATACAACCCTCACAAAGTAGTATGTCCCATTATCAGTAGAGAAACCATTAACCAGCTCACACATTATTATGTCATCAAGGGGACAGGAATCCACTTACTTACACAGAGACTTCCCATCATCACACTCAAAGTGGTTCCCAGGTGCAGTAATTTTTATGGCAAGTTTAATTTAAAAAGGAGAAAAACACTGAAGAGAATTATAAGTAAACAAATTATTAAGACATATTAGTTGATTTGAAGTGTACAAATTGTTCCCATTCCACTGATTAGATAAACAACTCATTAGAAAGATATTGAGGACTATTGGGGACAGCCTTCATATTTTTGAATTATGATCAGATGGCAAAGATGAAACCCTAGATGACATCCCACTTTCCAAACATCCCCACAGAATTAACATGAGGGTGCTTAAATTGTTAGTAATAAAAAACTTATTTATTTATAAAACAATAGCAAATTACTTATACAAACAATCCAATTCAAAATATTGAAAGCTGGATGGGAAAGAAGAAAGAAAATAAAACTAAAGAGACTTTCATAGAGGAGCCCTCCAACAAGCAAGGGTATTGAAGTACAGGGTTGGGGGCAGTGGGGAGACCAGGGCCCCCTGTTGTGGAAAATGTTTGTACCCGTTCAAGCAACGGGGTACTAGTAGATAAATTAAGATCTGGCGAAAATTTGAGACCAATTTCATTATACAGGGTGGCTACAGAAACTGTGAAAAAAATTTCCCTGACTAAACTTACAACATTTCCTTGATTTATGGCTACTAATTATATTAGTTTCCCGGCTTTCTCCCTACTCAGAATCACTGTATGTGTATAATATATAATATTAAAAACACTTTTACCAGTTATTAAGTACGAAAAAACTTAAATTTTTAATGCAATTTAATTTTAAAAAATGGAATGAACATCCTAAAAAAAATTTTAAAACAGTATATTACATTTCTTATTTGTAAAAAAATACTGGAAATTTTAACAAAATACTTCGCTTCTAAAACTGCATAAGAATTCTAAGAAACATTAAAATTACTCTTAGCAACTCAAGTTAAATTATGCTAACAGCAAACGTTATTATGATCTTTGCTCAAAACTTTAAAACGGTTCAATAACTAAGCAGTGCTCTTTGCATGGTACCAGAATAACATGTTGTAGCATAAATATAAAAATAGTATAATCATACATACCTAATTATATATATATTTTAGGAAAGATTTAAACATGAGAAGCTGCCAAAATATTACTTCAAATCTTTATTCTTTAACAAATCATAAGAAATTAAATGCTCTAATCAAAAACTTAAGTTTTTATAAATGAATATAAGTTTTTTAAAAAATTCCATTCATCATTACAAATAATGCTAGACATAAGATACTAATTTATAAATAATAACTCAAGTAACAAATAACTATTAATTGCCCCTGATTTTTAAATATTTTTACGAATTTCTCCGACTTTTCCAGATCGATAAAATCCCTGACTTTTCTGGTTTTGTCGCCACCCTGTTATACCCCTCCCCCCATACAGCAGATCGTGCCCCCTGTAGGGGAGACTGTGCCCTCCATCGGGCAGACTCTAACACCACTCCTATTGAAGCACTCAGCAATTACACAGAGTTCAGAGAGCTTAAAAAATGTCTTTCACGAAAATTTAACATAAGATTAAACTTCTTGACAAGTATGCATACTTTGATGCTCAAACAGTTAGAGATTTAAAATATTCACCCCCAAATTGAATAGATGTCTCAATCAGTAGCACAAAACATTATAAAACATTCTTTCAGATAACAGTAATAATAAATATATAATCACAAGCATCAGAAAATAAGAATATAATAAAGATATACATATATAATAACAAGTTTAAATATAAAGTAGAGTCAGGTGGGGTAAAGTGGTCATACATCAAATAAATGCTATAGCTTTGTAATGAATTCTGGAATTAATGTAATTTATTTTAGTTTTTAATAGTTAAGAACCAAGTTTAACATTCAAAATTATACTAATTGCAAAACTTTAGTTGGAGAAAACAGCCATTTTGTTTATGAAGGAGTTTGAAGTTAGAACACCTAATTTAACTGCTCTCCTACAATTTTGTTTAACTAAGTTTTCATCTTATTGACTGTGCAGCAAGCATCACACAAATCTCAAGAATACATCCTCATTAACAGATAAGCTCGATTTATCACAGAAATTATTTTATATTAGTTTAAGTAAGATGGAGTAAAGTGGTCAGAGGAATAGGCTTAACATACATCAGTGTTTTAAAATAATTTAAGCTTAATTTGAAAGACAGATGTTTATTTAATTAAAGATATATTACAGTCCAGTTTTTATGCCAAAATCGTCACACAATGCATATATGAAATCAGCCAATTGCAGAAAAGGGATGTGCAGTGTACATTTTTGATCGTCAGCTAATGGTGATTTTATGCCACCTTTTACTATTTACAAAGAAGTTACCTAATTTATATGAGCAAAGGACTAAAGGTGGTGCTACTAGAGCATTATATGTATGCACTGAATCCTACTGGATGTAAAATTCAATTTCTGAATCTTGGCCAACTTGATCCAATTTACTTTAAATTTGCAAAAGCCTGTTCTTTTAATTTATGATGGGCATAGAAGCTATATGACTTATAGAAAAGTAAACCAGCGGGAGTAGACTCCCCTCAACTTTCTCGTATACTCCCAACACATGTAGAGAAAAAAAATAAGCTAAAAGGTAGTGAAACGAACAAGAACCCCCAACGCTGGGGAGAAAAAATAAGCGAAACATCATACCACGATTTCCGAAGGTCGTCCAACGCGGAAGTGGAATTAGAAGCCGGCGTGATTACCAATAGGGCTGCATGTAAGATAAAGAAAACGAAATTTGCATTTTGAACACCTTTTTCTTAATCAATTAACACAAAAATTGGACACAAATCTACCATTAAGATAAGAATGTCACATACCAAATTTCATTTATCAGAGTAATTTTTTAAAGAAGTTATTGTGTTCAAAAGTATGTGATTATACAGTCAACCCTTTGACAGATTTGGTCCAAAATTTGATACAAACCTACATTCCTGATGATAAAAATGTGTATACCAAATTTTATCCACCTAGCTATTTAAGTTTGCGAGTTATCGTGTTCACATTAACACGGACATACAGACAGACTTCCCTTCGACGGATTTTGTCCAAAATTTGATAAAACCTACAAATTATGTGTAAAGACAACAAACCAAATTTCATCCCTGTAGCTTTAATAGTTTTTGAGTTATCGTGTTCACAGACATAATTCCAAAATTGTGTTTTCGGACTGAGGGAGGTCTAAAACGAGATTTTGATGAATCTCCACGAGTTTGAATTTTTTGACGATCACAATACTTTCTCTTTGTATATGAGAAAGTAAAAAGGCCATGCAATAATTGCACTATTTTGTGCTTACCACTGTACATGAGCCATGCTCTCGTGCCCAGCCATTTTAAATGATGGAGTAGGTCCCATTCAATAAAAACTTGGAAAAAGATCTTTAAAAAAAATTATCCAGGGAAAGCGACTGCAGGAAGTTTAAAAAAGTGTTTCCCTGATTTTTTTTAAAGCTAATAGACTGTCTTCATACAGAAATTCCATCAATGGTTTTAAGGTAGTGGACTGTTTCCCATTAATAAGTGAGAAGTAATGAACCATATTCTAATATCTAAAACAGATGTTAAACTTAACATTGTCGAGTCTACAGTCAGTTTGAATGGAGATGGAGAACCTGGACCATCACATACATATAGTTTAAAACTAGAACACAGTGAAATTTCAGGTATAGCTGATAACTTAGTTTTGCCTCTAAAAGATTTGAAACCAGCTGTACTTGCAACTCTATAACCATCTGTTTCAACTATATATAAAGTGACATACAGAATTCAAGAGAAAAAAGGAAACAAGTCCAAGCAATGAATGGTGGAGTTTTGACTGAAGAAATAGTAATAAAATAACTACAAAGAGAATGAGATGCAAGAAAACAGTTAAAAACATGTAAAGGAAAACCTAGCAGAGAATGTCTTTTATTCAGTCAAATGAATCCAAAATGGCAGATAAATCAGTTGTCACAAAGTATTTCTGTGGAATGTTTGCAAAATATGAAGGGAGAAAAAACAATCAAATACCTTATTGGACAGGTTTTTTGATAAAATAAGAGATTTATGCAAATAAAGTAACTGGAGAGTACTACACTTTCCTGGAAATCACGACATTGATGAAATTGGAGAGTCGGATATCCTTAAAATTCTTGATGAGCCACCTTTTGATCATGGAACATTATACATTTATAATTAGATCAAATAAACTGATTTTCTTTTAAAACTAAAGGCTATATTGAGTATTTTTAAATATTAAAAAATCTCTGCCTGCTTATATTATTTTAAGCTTATTTTTTGGTAAAGTGGTCACAAAAACAAAGCAAAAAGAAAGTGTTATAAAATTGTTTAACTCAATTTTTTTTCCTAAAATTTAATGCAATGTGTTCTATAATAATGTAATGTAAAATAACAACAAAAAAATTTGAAGTATTTTAACAGTTTTTTATATTTATAATCCACCTAAGTTTAAAAAAGTGGATTTTATGACCACTTTACACCACCTGACCCTAAATTGTAATCAGAAATATGTACAAAACTACAGACCTACAAACAAGGAAAACTTCAACTTTATGGAAAATTCAACTTTTCAATTTCCTTATGTAAGCATATTTAATATTATGCCTGACAAAAGCATGACTGCAACATAATTATTGTATATCAGTGTATGATATCAGGTAAGTGGCAACAGTAAGATGTTGCGCTACTTTGAATTTGATTTTTAGAAATAGTCGAGAGAGAGAGACGATTACGAGAAGAGATGAGTACGGTACGATTGAACAAAGTTACGTTGTAAGCAGTTACGAAGTGTAATGGTTGTGCTAAATAAATGTCTGTTTTGTCTTAGAAGTTTTATGAATGACAATCGAGAAGCCAACACTTAAAAATAAAGTTGGAAGAGAATTTTCTTTAAGACTGTAGTCATTGCACCTCCATAATCATGCAAGTGATCGCACAGCATCCGAGATGTTTTTGCAAATGTAAAACTAATACTAGATTAAGTAAGCTAGACATCTCAAAGACTGGGTGCAATTATTATGTGCCAATCACATATTTTCACTTTCTCATACATAAGGCATACAAAGAGAAAGTATTGTAATCATCAAAAAATTGAACCATGAGATTTCGATGATTCTCCATATTTTAGACTCTACTGGCTCCATAATTTTTCATCAGCTCATCTCATTTCACTGCATTTGTTGGCAGATTCACACTCTGAGTTGACATATTATCTCACCTCTCTCTATGATAATTTTTCCTTTGTCTTTTTATAGTTATTTTCCCATACACAAAGAATAAATTTGACCACAAGATTTTGATGAATCTTCATGTTTTAGACCCGAGTCTGAAAAAAACATTTTTGGTATTATGTCCGCATGGCCACCGAGCCAGACTCCAAGGTAAAGTACTGCCATTCAGCCCCACCCCCCCATGAATTATGACTACGGTGACTAATCAGCAGATGAAGTCTTTATTCCAGTTGCCCAGTCACATTCTGTATTGTTGTGAAAAATTTGACTTTTAGCACCTACTGCAATTTCGATTAATATAATAAGAAAATGCGAGTTTTATATTCAGAGAAAACAAATGTAAAAATATAGTTCAATACATGCCAGGCCACATTAGTCATGGATAAAAATAAAATACTCTTGAAAATACGAGAAATATATTCCTTGTCCCAGCCTGTGAACCTCCTCCTGGGTCCGGGAGCCCTGGGGATTTTGCCCCCCTCTCTCAGCAAGCATGTATGTCTGTCTGCGAACAAGATAAAAAATACAAACAGAACTTGATGAATGAAATTCCATCAAAGGGAAGTCAGTGTGTCTGTGGGCATAATTCAAACACTCAGTGCACTAAATGGATGAAATTTGGAATATGGTTTTTATTTTGCAACAACTCTGTTAGCTGTCTATTCATCTGTATGAGAATAAGATGATTCAAAAAGCTAGTCTAAGATGGATTAATTTGACAATACATAGAAAGCTAGAACAGACTGCTTCACCGGCTGATGACATAGTTCGTGTTTTTCAGCATTTTATTGTTATCTTCTATCAGATTTTGACAATAGCCAGAGGTAATTTTTTTAACTGAACCTATTGGGTGATGCCTTGCTCTTGAAACAAAAAGAAAGTTATTAAGTGGATGTATTTATTATTTTTTTAAAAATAACATTTAATCACATAACTTGCACATTTGTTAAAAAATGGAAGATTAGGAAATGCCGATTTAAATAGAAGCATGAACCATTGTTTAAAATTGCATATGACAGAAAATGTTATACAAAAAAAAGATTTAAACTGACTGCATTAACTATTCTTTCATACTGTTATCTTACCATAAAGAACATAAAATGATTCAATAATTAAAAGCAAAATTAAAGTACAGTAGACTTTCAGTATCTGGCACTGCACCAATCTGACCCCTCTTATAGTCTGGCATTTTCAGAAGGGTGAGTGGGGAGCTTTAAAGGGAAAACAAGTCACTGCATGCAGATTTCAGTGACCTTAGTGTGATATAAACAATAGGATTTTGAATTATATTTTACAATATTTATTATAATTAGTATAATTTTCCATGTAACTTGGTACATTTCGTGCAATAAACATAAGGCTTGTTATTAAAATGCATTAAAAAAATGAACTTCAACAAATCTGGCAGTCCTCTGGTCTGACATCTGCCGGATTTCAGAGTCTACTATAGGGTCGTTCCATGTCAAGTCAACACACTGTTTAGGTTTGATGAAACTTGGTAAATCAAGAGTCTTAACATAGCTATGAATGAAAATGATAAAAAAAAAAATTTCATGGATGAGTTATTAATTATTGGAATTTTCATTAAAAATGCTCCACTTTGAGACAGTTAAACCTCAATATCTCAAGAATGAAAAAAGATACAAGCTTGAATTTTATCATATATTAAAGCTCCTTTAATGCACTTTAATTTGATGTTCATCACGACACAGATTTTAAATTTTAATTTCTCAAAATGCGACAATTTTAAAATTCTGAAAAAATTCACAAAATTAGTTTGTACTGTGCTCTTGCATCTCCCCAAGTTTCATTTTGGGATTGTCATGGGATCCAATGATACATGGAGGATAAGTTGCACATTGATGAAAAAATTGCATCACATAGAATTTTGTTTTTTATATACATAGTATAATTTTGACAAATTTTATATCACTAGCATTGTTAATCTTATATTATTACTTGTTAAATAAAGCTTTCATGCAAATTTTATTTTCAACTATGAATTTTCTAACAATATAGTGATTTAAAAATCTTATTTATTACTTAATTTTCAAAAAAACAATGAATCGATTAATATTTCAGTATTGGCACATTAAATTTTGTTAATAAAATGTTTTTTTTTTTTAAATCTAGCATTATTTAACAATTTATTACTTTAAAGAAAACAAAACAGGCATAATTATATTTTTTACCCATTACTTGTATTACTCAAACTGGGTTTACAGTAAAGTTTGTGCATATGTTTGGGATTAGAAGAGATTCATGATCTCTGCAATCTTTTTCTTTTCTTCAACTGGTAGAATGTTCACATGACCAGTTGGTGTGATGGGATTCATTTTATAAATAATATCAGAACTGAGATTCCAGAGAACATCAGGTGTTAATGGATACGAAAATGAAGGCGAAGGTCCTGATGGATGGAGGAAAGTCACTTTAACTTCATTTTCTCCCAAAACGTAACTTAGCCACCATTTTTCATTATACATGAAAATCACATAGCCATTCATATCCCTAAAATTTAACATTTCTCCTTTTGATATGACCTGATAGCTGGTTGATGTTGTAGCAAATGAGAATGTTTTACTAATTTTGGCTCCACGGCATGAGGGGATAAAAGCATGTAACTTTTGGTCCCTGGTATTGGGATAGCTTTACTAAAACGATGTGCCAAATGGTTCCGCATTTGCTATATATTCATCTTGTGTCACATAACTGAAGTACATGCTCTTTGAAATTTTAGATTTTGCCCATTTGTATAATTGCAATGGTGTCATAATTTGTTTTTCGTATGGCCTTTGTAGACTGGCCCTAGCAGCTTCTCTTTTAACAGTACCCCAACTCCATCGCACGGACCTTGATCGCAAGCAGTGGCTGAAAAATGTCATCCAGCATCAATTCCAAAATCCAGATTTGAAAAGTTCTTTTTATTTTTGTACTGGGCAGCTGAGCCATTTGAAAAATAAAAATAAAATTTCAGCCTGTTCTCAAGTTTTAATAAATCAATAAGCTTCTGCTGAAATAAATGGACTGCTACACTGTTGTGCTCAAGACACTCTGAGCTATAGTGTTGAGTGTGTTTTCCTCTGTAAAGAACACAACAAAAGGATGAACAGTAGCTTGAGAACTGTTCCAGTGGTAGGACTGTGCTTTGTCTAGCAAAACAAAACTATAATTTTCAGAGAAATCACAAACTACTGCCACCTCTGATTCTGACAGGCTTTTCATTGTATTGGCCATAAAAGCACTTTGTTGTTTGGCAATAAAATAGTGACAGAGAAGAACTTTAAGATCTCTGCAGAAAATATCCACAAATTCATCAGCAGATTTCTTTAAGGTTTCCAGGTTACACCTGTCAACAGAAACCCAATGATGAAAAATGGAAGTTGTTTCTATCAAAAATGTTTTTGAAGTCCATACTCCAATATTTCTTCTTTCATCAATGCCAGGACAAATTTCACAATTTGAAAAATAGCAGTCAATCGAAGCTGGATTACATACCATTTTCAAAAGGCAGTCCTTATAGTTTATTTTCCAATCTGTAAAACTTTTCATTTTCGAATTTTCAATAATTAATTTTAGGTTTTGATGAATAGTGCATACACAAACTGTGTGTGTACCACTTTGCCCAGCTAGTATACAATTTTTTGGTCGTAATTCAGCAAATTTTGAAAAACCAATTTTAAGTGTAGGAGATTTTTGTTTGAAGAGCTTGTATCCATGTGAAACTTATCCTCCATGTATCATTAGATCTCATGACGATCCCAAAATGAAACTTGGGGAGATGCAAGAGCACAGTACAAACTAATTTTGTGAATTTTTTCAGAATTTTAAAATTGTTGCATTTTGAGAAATTAAAATTTAATTTAATTAAATTTTAAAATTAAAATTTAAAATCTGTGTCATGTTATAGATCAAATTAAAGCGCATTAAAGGAGCTTTAATATTTGATAAAATTCAAGCTTGTATCTTTTTTCGTTCTTGAGATATTGAGGTTTAACTGTCTCAAAGTGGAGCATTTTTAATGAAAATTTCAATAATTAATGATTAATAACTCATCTATGAAATGCATGACATTTTTTTTTTTTTTTTACATTTTCATTCATAGCTATGTTAAGACTCTTGATTTACCAAGTTTCATAAAAATCTGAGAGGGTCCGTCCTAAAATGATTCAAAATTGTGTTGATTTGACATGGAATGACCCTATATTTACATTGAATTTTTAAATTAAATTATGAATATCAGATTGTAAATTCATTTTAAACAATGAAAAATACTGATTTGCCCTTTCAATAATACGATTTAATCTTGCATTAATTTGAATAAAATTATTCTTTAAGTCGAATAAAAGAATTCAGTACATTTTTCCAAGTCAAACTCCGCAATGCTTTACCGGAGGCCACGGTAGCCAAGTGGTAGGGTCTCGGCTTAGGGGCAGAAGGGTTCCAAGTTCAAAAACCAGTCCATTGAAGATACATCATGTAGCTCAGGTGTTGTCCTCATCATCTGACAATGGTTCAAAATTATGAGGTCAGTTCCAAAATAGCCCTTGAGTTGCTTCCTGTGCTTCTGTTCAGTATCTGTTTGCTAATGTTGAACGAATTTACAACTGCAGAATGCCAGTAATGCAGCTTTAATTTTCACCTCTTTTCATTTGTCTCGTTCATACTCTTTCATTTTGATATTTTTATTCTGATTTTTATTTTTTATATATTTTTTATTTCTTCCATAGCAACTTTTTTGGTTTAGTTTATTGTGTATAGATATAT